>CM031240.1:112044415-112131293 GCA_018340775.1 Taxus wallichiana var. yunnanensis
ACTCATCTTTCTCCTTTGATTTCCTTAGAGTGTTACATCCTTGAATGCTTATTGCTTGCACATTATTGTACTTAATGATCTTAATATCATTTTTACAGTAGTTACTCTAGAATAAATCACGAATCAAAGAAATAAACATGGATGATCATGATCAATTTGAGCTCATTGATCATCAAGTTTGCAAAGTAGAAAATCGAGACCATTGTACTTATGTACGACGTCAAAGGTGCAACATGGTTATACCTATGAAAATGCCTTTGTGTAATTAAAATTAGGTTTGGAGATGGCCATTTATAAAGTTACATTTGGTTTACCAATTTAGGTATAAAATGTGTCCGTGGATAAACTATTGAATATAAATGAGAAGGGAATTTTTTAATGCTTGGACATATCATCATACTATTTTTAAGCGTGTGCAATTTTGTATTTATATAGTCATATTCCTTTTGAAAATGGGGATGGATGTTTAATAAACACTCAAGGGTTTACACATTTTGTGTGTATAATTTTGAAATCACCATCTCTACCACCTTCATGTAAAATATCATCGTCAATTTTATATAAATTAATATGTTTACTATATAAATATTTAAGTGGAGGGTGGGATGGCAACGAAAAACACAAACCCCGTGAAGAATGGAGAAAGCGGAATCGGGTCGGAGTTTGGACAATGGTTCCATGGCAGGGGCATCTTCTATGTTTCCTAGAGGATTCGCCAATGGTCCCACAATACTAGGGCTGAGAAGTAGGTCAGTAAGGAGGTTGTGATAGGGAGAAGGAGAGGCACCCTTCAAACCCTAATCTGAATCCATATAGATCGACAAGGATGCAAATATGTTAGAGGCGGGAAGGAAAAACTATGAGCCACTCAGAAAAGCAAGGGAAGATGTTGTTGCTTCTAAGTCGACCTCTTTCAAGGATATCCTTGGCACTCGAGGTGGATATACTTCTAGAAACTAGGCTTACCTAGTCGATCTGGCTAAAGAAATCCCTGCCTTAGAGATCAAAACCCCGAGGTGGAGGAATACTATCAGTCTCTTACTCGAGATGCTGTGATCGGTGCTTTAATGGCCTTTGGCCTTCCTCTACCGAATTATACCAATGGATATTTGAAAACTGGTCCAACAAGTGTGAAATATCACTCTGTTCCAGGGGTTTCTTTATTGTGCATTTTAGAGAAACCGAGGATTATCAGCGTTTCCTATCTGAAGGACCTTGGTTTTGGGGTAATGTTAGTCTGTATTTGACTCCTTGGTTTCCAGAATTTGATCTGAATTCTCATTCGGTTACCAAAACGCCTATTTGGGTAAGGCTTCCTAACCTCCCTCTGCATCTATGGTATGCCCTAGATGATATTGGTAATGGTTTGGGAAAGTTTATTAAAGAAGATTTGGATAGAACTCACTCGGGTTGTGCACTTATGCTTGCATTTGTGTAGAAATTAATCTAAGTAAAGGACTACCATATCGTATATTATTAAAATTTGGAATAATTCAGCATTCACAGGTTTTGGATTATGAAAACACTGCCTTTAGATGCAGATTCTACAAAAACCCAGGACACTGCAAGCATCTTGTCCTTTAAATAAAAATAGAACTAAAAAGATAAGCTCAACAACTTCTAGTGGTTGGGGCTCTGTGAATCCGGATCTTGTGTCTACTTCGGCATTCAAGGTGGACACTAAGCATAAGACAACAAAAACAACAAAAAATAAGCAAAAGGTTTCAGAAATGGGAAATCGGGAGAATGTGGAGATAGTTGGAGGAATGAAAAGAGGGAACACATCTGACAAATCGATTCGATCAAGAGTCTTTTCCTGACAATAGGGAAGTCCCAGGAAACCCCAATGATCTTATGATAATTGTTCCATCTAACACTAGCAAATGGCATGAAGTAAAGAACAGGAAAAATAAAAAAGGTCGAATGGGTAATATTGAAGACTTCTTTCCATCCCAGGTTGGGAAATAGCAGGTATTTGGTTATTTTGCTTAGTTAAGTGTCGTAGGCTTGTTATCTCGGGATATTGGCCCGGTTGTTTTTTTTTTTTATCTTCTTGGGTTTCCAGACAAGTTTTTAATAGGAACGGGTCCTCTCCAACCCACCTTATCAATCAATCAATCAATCAATATATATATATATATATATATATATATATATATATATATATATATTTTAAAATTATATATTACAAATGGAAAAATAAATTAAACTTTGATTTGTAAATGTTAATCACATACTCTTTTACAGTGTCAATTTTAGTAATTATGGTCAATTTTCTTATACCCATTTGAAACTAATCTTATTTTCTATGATAACAAACCTCATATTTACAACAATTTTTGGCAATTGAAAATGTGGATGCCATCATCGCTTTACCCTCTTCACAAAATGTAAATAAACTCAATCATGTAGCGAAAATTACAAGGACTTTTTTCATGTTGTATAAGTTGTTTATGGAATTATGTATTGGTGTGGTTGCATTGCAGACACTCACCGTGCAAGCTTTAAAGTGGCCAAAATTGGGTTCTACAAGGTGGGCGACGGAGGAATCATCCTTCTCTTTGGACATCTCAACCCACATCAAATGTCAAGCATACAAAAAAATTCCACTCACTTGATGCAACCGCGATGAATTTGAGGTTGTTGATATGACTTGTGAAGTGGATGGAAAAGATTGGCGCAAGTTAAATACGAACGTCAAACGCACACCGAGTTCTACTAGAGGAAATGACTTTCAACTTAATTAACTTATATTAATAAGTAAAATTTTAAAATTATTTTTTAAATATGGGATAAAATTCATATTACAAAGGGGCTCATCCTTGTATAAAGTAATGAATGATATAAACATAAAAGCATAAAATTAGAAACATAACGAAAACCAAGTACGGTACTAATTCAATGCTCACAAAAATTAGCAATCAAATAGTAATATGTCAACTAGTCAACATGGAAGACATAGGAAGACATAAGCATTCCATCATAAATACTTGTGGGTAACAAGATTATTCAAGCTAACATTTACTTCTCATTTAGTACTAGGATCTTCTTATTGTTTCTCTATTATAATCTCCTTTAGATCCTCCTCCTTATCAACCATCATTTTTATTTTTCCTCCGGATCTTATTTTTCCCCTTGTAAAGATAATTCCTTCCTCTTTCTTACCTATTCTTGTAGGTTCTTTGTACTTGAGGCACAACTCTTGATAGTTTCCTTGTAAAGGTCGCCACAAAGTTAAAATTCAATTTAACGTGCCTCACTTCTTCCTCAATTTTTTTAATTTTTGGTTAACATTAGAATTCTCCTCTCTAATTTGTAGGGTAAATTTTAAGACCCCACTACAAAAATTGTATATATTTCTAAGAGAACATGTGAAAATGACTTTCAAAATGATGGCAAATCTGAAGGAAACAGGTTTTGAATGGTTTGGAAAATCATTTGATAATGGTTTCGCTAGTAGCAATTTTCACTAATAGTATATGTTGTCTGTTGTGACAAAGATATGTTGTCATCCAACAACATATGTAATTTTTCAAAAATCATTTTTTTAACAATAGCAGTTAAAATGACCATCTTGACGAGAAATTTGTCCTCAAAAATGATGCAAACAAAAAAATTAAAAGTGATTTTTGTGAAAACTTTGCAAATTTCACTTGTTTTATATGGGACTTTTGTTTTGAATTTTTTGATGTTAGCATTTAAATTGATCATCTCAATGAGAAATTTGTCCTGTAAAAATTTGACGTAAGCAAAAAATTCCCATACTCTTTTTTTCCCTAACGACATCACTTTGAAAAGTGTTATCATTTGGTAACATACATTTATGCTATTGGCAAGTATTTTTTTCCATGCTACCGGTCGGTAGCATTTTTTATGTTACCGACCGATAGCATTTTTTTCTTGCTACTAATAGTAGAATTTTTCTACTACCGATCGGTAACATATTTTATGCTATCAACCGGTACCATTTGTTTCTACTACCAATCAAGAGCATTTTTTGCCACCCATCGGTGGCATATTTTATGCTTCTTGGACAAGAGTAGCATTTTTTTGCTACCGATCGGTGGCATATTTTGTGTTACCGGCTAATAATAGCATTGTTTTTTTATTATTGGTAAATGGTTTTAAAGGGGACCATACCCTGTGGTACAAAAAGGCTCAAAAGCCAGATAATACAATAAAGTGTTAGTGGTTTTTTGACTAGTGGGGACCACACCCCAAAAACAAAGCCTAAAAACAACAAGATAAAATAGTTAAAACATAGGCGAGGCATCCCGCCAATATAAATCAAAACACATCCTAACAATGGCAACACAACAGCTGTTCAATTGTAAAACACAAGCCCAAAAATTGAAATATCCAAAAACAAGGAACTCAAGGCTATTATTTGAGAGAGTTATTGAAGACTTTTTTAACCTCCTCCATAGCCCTAAAAAGATTAATATTTGTCTCATTAAGTGGGTCTTTTCTCACTGGAGGTGATATCCTTCTTATTTTCTTTTTCCTCTTTCCATATATTTTCGAAATGTCACTCGTGTCAAAAATTATTTTACCCGAACTCGAATATAGTCAAGTAAGGATTCATGCATAGTAAGGTGGTTAAATTATTTGTTTATGATCTATTCCAGAGTCCCTTCCATGATCTATTATGCTTCTTGACCACATCTTCAAGTTTCTTCTCGACCTAGAATAGTAACCAAAGTCATGTTCATTTTTACTACCCTCATTGAGTAGAAATTCCACATCCTCCCCTAATGCCTTTATCTTTTACGCATGTAGTTTAATCTAGGCCTTCAAATCATTTCGGCCGAGGGTCCTGAGCGGTTTGATTGATTAACAACAAGATTTCAGCGACGACCAATTCCTTTCCCTTTTCATTACTACGAAGCACCCTTTTGGTTGGAGGTTGGGAGGTGGTGGAAGTTTTTGGTTCTCTACCGAGGGATTGGGTAGGGTCTATAGCATGAGAAGGAGCATTCGTTACCACATCATGACAATATTGGTGCAGAAGAAGTATGACACCTTGATGAAGAGGTAAACCTCTTTAATGAGCATGGACTTCAAGAATAGAATTCTCCAAGGAATGAAGAATGTAGTACGATAGGCTCACCTTTGGGGTCCTATAGAAGTGATTAAGTAGAACTAGATGGTGCGGGGCAAGGTAGAGAAGTGACCTTCCATAGTGATGTAATGGACTACCATTCTAGAAACCTCATCATATGGGATAGGAATGGAAGAACAGACTATACCTTCCTTACCAACTTGAGGGTTTCATCCCTTTCCACAAAATTTTTCTCTTCAGCTTCCTTGTCAAATTTGTTTCTAAAAAAATTATACTATTCATACCTAGGCCCGTTACAAATGAAATGAGATTCTCGGTAATAGGAAATTCCTTACCTTTGTAAGTTATGACTATGTCTTTCCAATGCTTAGAAAATGTAATGGAAATGTGCTTATCATGGCTTTTAATTATTTTCTTGAAAGTCATGAACCTATCGACATCGAGAGCCTTCCACGAGATATTCCTTCTGCTACCAAGTAGTGTTGTAAACATGTTCAATACGACAAGGAGGGCCACCCATGGTAGAAACTATGGAAAACATGGTATACACAAACTGAAACGGATAAAGAAAAGCTTCTCGACAACAATAATAACAATGAGAGAGAGAAAATTTTGAAAGAGAGGCACAATCCACACACGTGATGTACCCATTAGCTTTGTTCCTTACTTTCCCTTTCCATCAACATGAACTACTTTTGAGAACAGATGGCCTGTTATCTTGGGTGATGATTGCATTTGAAATTTGTGGGATTTCATTGTACTCCTACCATAAACAAAAATGATTATTATGAACCCCTTTGTTGGCTAATGAGTCAGCTTGTTTCATTTCCCTCCCTATAGGTATGAAAAATTTTGACATTAGAAAAAATGTTGTAAATATTTATAGCCTCATGAATAAATTCTTTGATGGTCCAGCTTGGGGGATGTGAGCCTTTGAGGTGATTAATGATATTAAGAGAGTCTCCTTCTATAATTAGATTATTAACCTTATGATCTTTGGCAACTTTTAAACCCCCATAGAGAGTGGCAAGAGCCTTGCCATAATGGTTGGAATAGGTTCCCATGGGGGGCACATATGCAACAAGGAGATGACCAAGATGATTTTTGATTAATCCTTCACCTCCTGCAGCACATGGATTACCTTTAGAGGCACTATCAAAGTTTAACTTGTGCCAACCTTCAGGGGAAGGTATCCATTTAACAAGATAATGGTCAATGTTGGGAGTTCTATTTTGAGCATCCTCAATGTCAATATTCTAGTTGAAAAGAAATATCTCTTCCCCTTTAGGAAAGGTTGAATTCTTAGGCTTGAACTTCAGTAAATTCTCCTTAGCTTCAATGGTAATCTCTTTTAAGAGTCTCTTACTAGATTTATTAGAATTCCTAAAAATGACTGAGTTTCTAGCCTTCCGATATGCTCCAAATAGCATGAGGGAAGATAATTCTCCAAAGTTTTCTAAGCATATTGTGCTTAAAAGGAGGTTGTCATTGCTCCCAAGCCCGAACAATGTCATCCGTAAAATTCTAGTAAACACCAATTCTAGCAAGGATACACTCCCACTATTTTGAAGCAAAAAGGAATTGTAGAAAGAGGTGGTGAATAGATTCAACCTCTTTCCTACAAAGGAAACACCTATTAGGAATGGTAGAGCCCCTCTTGATCATGTTTTCGATGATAAAAATTCTTCTATTTAGCACTAACCGGAGAAACTAATTGGTTTTGGGAATAAGTTCTTTATGCCAAATTTTGGTTTAGTCAAAGTCACAATGGATTTCTCCAGCAAATAATTGATACCCTATTTTGACTAAATAATCACCATCAAAATACTTAATCCATATGAATTCATCCTTGGTTTGGATCTGACTAATTGGGATGTGATTAAGGATTCTTTGGATTTCATCAATAAGGTTCCCAAAACTGGTAGCTTTGTTTTATGCTACTTTACGGTAGCATATTTTACGCTACTAAACGGTAGCATATTTTTTACACTACTTTGACAAGAACATAAAATATGCTACCATCTGATAACATATTTTATGCTATTGAGCAAGAGCATAAAATATGCTACCATCCAATAGCATTTTTTTCTACTACCGAACGGTAGATATATTCATGTTAACAACCTGGTAACATATATTTATGATACTAGCCGAAAGCATATATGCTTCCCGCAGCTTACATGGGGTATTTTATGTGATTTAGTTGATCGTCAATGCCCATGTACTAAAATCATAATTTTGAGTATGTGCGTGTGTGTGTGTGTGCGTGTGTGTGTGCATGTGTGTTCCTCTGTGTGTGTGTGTGTGTGCACAGCGCGCGTCATGCAAATGTGACATATTTCTCTTTCATGGTAAAGGTGATTTTAATATAAACGGTTTGCTATTAGTTTCAATGCCTAGTGAAATGATCCAAAAAATAACTTATACCCATAAAATTTAGGTGAAATATCAACCTACCGAATTCCATAAAATTTAGCCATAACCAACTTTTGAAATCTAGAATATTCGTGAATTAACGAATATTCACCACTAAAAATTTCCCTGTTAATTTTACGCACTTCTTGAAATAGGTCCCAACTATCCTTATCCTCATTATGTCCCTCCATATTCTCCTTACCCCTTAGAACATGAAGGTCTCGGACTTCTTACTTAATTTTTGCGTTCTCGTTATAAATGCCTTTCAAAATACTTAGTTGCATATTTACACCCTTCTATATATTATCAATTCTAGGTAGATGGTCCTCTTTTAGGATAACCTCCTTCTTTAAGAGAATTGAACTCTACCGCCTCCCACCTAATTTGGAGGAGTGCAAGTGATTCATGGTGTTATTCAAAAGGGACATAGGGTTTATAATGAATTCCTTATTCCTTTCTAGCTCCGAGTCTATAATATGAAGAGGCACGGAAACCTCATGAATCCCCAATGGTTTGAAAGAGGTATCAGTTGGTTATTTAATAATAATTGACTTGTTTTTGGGTTTATCCTCTTTCTCTTTATGTGAGGGGCATACATGTTAGATTTTCCTTTTCTTTGAAATTTGGAATAGGGATAGTTAGGCTTTGAATCATTTATGTCCGAATTGCAAGTATACTCCATAAAAGAGGAGGATAATTAAGGTTTAATGGGTGGATCAATTAGTTAATTATTAATTATATTTGTATGAACAAAATTTAACTTTAGTTGTCATCAAAATGACAAGATCAACTATAAAAATTCAAGTTAAATAGATAAAGACAAACACCTATATATAATTATTTCAATTTTTTGTCTTGAGCTTCAAGAATGTCCATTTGAAATAAGGTCCTAAAAATTATGTTATTGTTGGTTGGATATTTTGTCAAACCAAAATATGAGGTTCAACCACAGTATATGAGATTAAATCCCTCCTCAAAGACAGGTGAGGTTGCACTGCTTATTGCTAATCTAAAACACGGTAAACAATATATACAAAGTATTCACACTAATCTAACCATTGGGGGTTGGGATGAAATCCCGAAATCCACATTCACACGATTCAAGGGTATTTCTTTCTTAAATGAACTGGGTTAGAAACTGTTACAATGAAAGAAGCACAATAGAAAGGAAATGGGAGAAACGTATTTTCTTTCGAGTAAACACAGAGCACGAAATAATCATACGAGTTTTAGATCACAAATATAATGTCCGAAATAATCAGAAACACTAAGATGCTATGCAAAGAATAGCTTAAGATCATGAACATAAGAACACTGTCTTAAGTAAGATATATTCCACAACACAAAGTCTGTAAAACAATATCGATTCCTATTCTTCAAAATGATTGAATGAAAACACAAAGTTTTTCTTCTTTCCAATAGCCCCTAAATATTCCAAAAAATCTCGACCCTTTGGAATGCATAAGCATTCCTTATTTATAACAAAAGAAGTAGAGATAAAATAGGGCAGATCCTAAAAAATAGCATTTTAACAAGAGTTTTGTTTTGCTTGATTCTCACGCAGGAGATCAAGTGAAAACATGATTCAAAAATGTGACGAAACAGAAATGAAAAAGACATTTCGATTTAAAGATTGAAATGACATGAAACGTTGAGACTTAATCTAAATCATCATCCTTTTCTCCTTCCACTTTTTCTTCCTCCAGCTGAGACCGTTTGCTCTGAAATTCCTGGAACTTCCGAATTATGCCTTGCATTTCGCTTTTCATCAGCGCAGCATGGAATGATCATTCCAAATTTCACAGTTTCATGAACATCGTTAGCGAAGTCTTGGGAAGCTTTTTCAATGCTTTCTTGAGCTTTCTTAAGGCCTCCAAAGAATGTTCAACCCTTACCAACAAATCCATTATCTCAAGGTCAAATCTGCTTATTACTTCATGCTGAACAGACTCTTGGATTTGCTTGAAGAGATCATCTGCTAATAGGATACCTGAGTTCCCAACTGACACCTTTGGACAAATCTTCAGCAATTCTTCTTCCAGATCACTTTTCCCATCAATCAATTTATCCCTTGATTCTCTCAACTTACTGCAGGCTTCATTGAGAATCTTTATTCTGAACCTGATGGCCTTGGTCAGCTGGAAATGCTTATCTGTATGTGGGAGAATACCTTCTTCTACCAAGAGATGTGCTGGTATTTGCTTTAACACCTGGAGAGCTTCATAAGTCAAGTCAAGATGTCCAATTTCTTGAGAAATCTCCTCATCCATCTTCTCTCCCTCCTTCTGAATGTCCCCCAAAGACTGATGAACTTGCACCACATCTTGAATTACTTCCTTCCCCTGTTGGAGCAACCTTTGGATCCATTCATCAACTACCCTTCCTTTTTTAGCAATTTTTTCAATTGTAGGCACCGATGAGAAATCGAATCCGACAGAGACAGAAGAAGGTGGTATGGATTCAAGGGGTTTTGAGAGTTTAATCAAAACCTCTGTCAACTGCTCCACTTTTTCCTTAAGCTCATCTCTGTTGTCCTTTGTTTCTTTCAACTTTTGGCACAACACGTTTATGGAATCCTGCGCATCTTGTTGCGCCCCTTCTCTGCCACTTTCCTAGAGCCACCCTGGTTACCTGATAATCAGAGGCTGTTATATCCTCTCTAGTTTTGTCACCGAGGGAGTGGCAATCTCTGCGAACTTATCTCCTGAAGCATCCACCAAAACCCTTGAAACTGTTTTGGGTTTCTTGGCTGATTTCGCAGTAGGAGCCTTGAGTGAGCTGAAATCAAAGGCTGGTAGGGGCACAATCACCTTCCTCTTCCTCGGAGTTTTCTCGAGTAGCCATTGCGGCGTATCAGAGGGAGTTTCCATGGTTGCAGAAGTTGGTATCATACCCTCAAGGGGAGAAGATTCTACTAGTGGAGGAGGAATAGTTACCAACGTGGTAGTAGATCCAATAAAAAGAGGCACAGGAGGGGGCGTGTTGGTGATCACTTGGGTACCAGCAGAGAGGGGTGAAAGTCCAGAGAAAATACTGGCCATGGTTGCAGAAGTTGATGGAGAATAAGGAGGTAGGAGTGGTTGTGAGGAAAGAGGCACAGATCCAGACTCCAAAGCCTTGGATGCAAGAGATAAGGTCTCTTCAGTTGAGCAATCAGCAAATGGTGAAGACAGAAGCTGGCTTCCTCCTTCTTCCAAATTAATTTCTCCTATTTCTGGTGGTGTTGGTGATTCTGGCACATTCACCATTTCTACTGGAGAAACAATTGAAGAGATTTCTCTTTCTTTTCCCTTTTTGACAATCTTGACCTTTATAGGCTCCCTAGAAGATTTTCTATCCTTTTCTTTTTTAGGGCCCCACCTCTCAAGCAAACCAACTTTGAAAACTTATCATCTTTAAAATTCATTCCCAAGAAGAGAGCCATGCTTTGGTGCGAGCAAGGATTAGAGCCGACCTATCTGTAATAGAGGCTTTTTCGCTGGTTGACCAATCAATAGGTGGGAAAGCATATTGATCCTCCTTTAGTCCATCATAGGAAACATCCAAAACACTTTCATTGTCACACCGTACCCTCTCCGGTAAATCAAAGCTCCAAAGTGTTTGAATCTCAAAGAATAGTCAATCTGCTATTATCCTTTCTCGCGAACAAAGACCTCATTACGCAGATCCACCCAAATATCCTCTATGTTTGGCCTGTGCAGATGCTTTGGGTTCCATATGCTCTGAGCACTCCTCGGATATCAAAACCATCTCGAGGCTTCATATGCTTCTTCAATTTGTCCTGAAGTTCGTGGACAACATTTTTGGCTTTTACTACTGTTGAGCAAGTATATCTCCCAATAGAAATTGGGAAGGATACAGCAGCCTTATGTTTGCTTTGTTGGAATTTATGGAAATCCAACAGCTGCCTAACCAACTCCATCAATATCACCATCCTTGGATATTGGTGTAGGCAAAAGGATCTCCAGTACATGACCACCCGAAGATATGTAAACTTCTTGAATTGTAAGAAGATACATCCCCATTTAGAAACTTCAGCCCAAGCCTCATCTGAGACTCTTGTCTTCCTCAGCTCGGGTTTATCCTGCAGATATTTTCATAGAAGAAGGCATCATTCACCCTCCTAAAATGATCTTTGGACCCCTTCTTTGTCAATTGAGGGAAGTATTGACACACCCGGTTCGCCGCTTTGCTTCCTTGGTATCCAAAATGGATAGTTCCTCATCCCGGCTGCTGCGTATGTGACATATGAAGACATATAAAATTTCCCAGTTGACAAGACCGTTGTCATTTGGGAATCAACCTCATTGCTGATGAGAGTACCCAAGTCGATCCCTCGCCAATTCTTCTTGATGGTGATCATAAATTGATACATCCATCCTTGAAATACATTCGATTCGGCAAACCAAAACCCGACTCAAAGGTGTGATGATGTCATTGATTTCTTGGATGAAATCACTCCCGGGAATAATCCTTGGAAATCTGAGACAAATAGTTTGGGCTTGATCGGAACTTCTTGTTCACATGTTTGATGCAGTCTTCCCGATCGTTGTCCCGTGCTTTTTGAGCTGACTTGATGTCCAACTCTCCATACTCGTCAAAATTGGGCAGTTTTAGGATATCATCAAAGTAACCTCCATCCAATTTGATCACTACTTCACCTGATTGACTTCTCACAGAACGAGACACCGAGTCATAACTAGATGCACAAGCCAAGATGAATTCTAGACACCGAGCGCACATGGGAAGACCTGCTTACGAGAGCAAGCCACTATTATAGTTTTCATCCATGGAGTTCAAGGGGAACTCCTCACCCTACTCCGTAAAATATTCAATGTCTACATTTCGAGTTCGGTGTCTCGACGTCGTAGTTGCAATCAATATACGATGGAGATTCTAGCTTTTTAAACTTGTATTTCATTCTGCCTAACTTCTTGGTATTTTCCTGAGATGGACTAGGGTCCGACATGAAGGACGTCGAAGGAAGAAAGTTTCGAAGCTCGAAAGATGTTGCTCACCGTGAGAATTCGACTCGCTTGGATATGCCAAGAATGAAGAGTCCGACACTGGCGAGGAGGATGTCGGGAAATCTTGAAAACCCGATGCGCTGGAGGTGTCGGAACTTCCGAAAACCCGACACGTTTGATAATGTCGAACTTTGGGAAAGCCCGGCACTGCCGATGATGTCGGGAACACTGGAAAGTCCGGCACGCCAAACCTTCAATATACTTTGGGTCTGCGACACTGCAAAACAACCTTTGAAACCCCAGAAGAGAAAAATAGGGTTTTTGTGTTGAATTTCCAACATGCAATCTCCTTTTAATCATTCATGTACCAGGCATATAATAAAACTTTGAGGAAATAGCACCAAATGGTAATTTAGAAGAGATAAACCCTAAAACCTAAACCCCTTTTTCAAAATAACTCCAGAAAGAAGAAGAATAAAAATCCCTCAAAACCCAGCAAGAAAATGGGAAGAACTCACGCGGAATCAATCCATAAAAACTAGGAACCAAGAATGGAGAGAGAAATACCTTCAACCAGAGAAAGGGAAGATCGAAAAATGGCGATTCAATCGAGCACAAACGAGCTTTCGGGTTTCGCGGTTGGAAAAGCATGTACGAAAAATCCACGAGTTTAAAATACGTCCGGTAAAAATGACGTGGAAATCCGCGTATTTATAAGAAAATTGTAATTAATACACTTCAGCTCGGCACGTGCCAACTCACCGACAACTCGGCATGAATGCCATGTCAGCATGTTAGAGAGGTCTGAAAACCCGACACAAGGGGGCTTAGTGCACTCGAGTTTCGGGTTTCAGGATACACAAGACATGAAGCATGAGATGTTTAGATGCTTCACAGCTCCGAAAACCCGATACAAAGGACTAAATCGGACTTCGGGTATCGGGTTACAAGTGACACAAAACATGTTTTGAATAGGTCATGTTCCGATGCGCCGGAGGTCCGAAAACCCGATTTACTCAATATGAAGCGGGTTTTGGGTTTCGGAAAACAGGCGACACAAAGCATGTTAAAACTCATGTCGAACTGTTGGACAAACCCGAAAACCCGAATTTCTCAATATGAGGCCAAAATGCAAAATCAACTTCAAAAATTTCGTAGGGGTTATCTAATCGTTTTGTCGTGAACTCAAAACGGAGATAACAGCTGGCTCCAACTGGGGACTTTCTTTGTAATACCAAAGGAAGAGAACTCAGAATCTCTGGTCTCGCGGACCAGAGCCTTATCCATTGGGCTACGGAGAAAAGAAGAAAACCAAAACAAAACAAAATGAAGAAAGAAAGAAAACCAAAAGCAAACACACAACAAAACAAAGTAAAATATGTACAATGCAAGAGAGCATCTTGCATTAATGGTGGAACAACTTTAGGTGTTGTCCACTGAAAGGCAACGGGAGTAGTCCTCCATCTAGATATGATAGCAGGAAACTGTTTTCGCCATTCAGCTCATGGATTTTGAAAGGTCCTTTCCACAAAGAATCAAACTTCCCGTGCATTCCTTTTTGTTCTCTTCTCTTATCCCACAGCAACACCAAATCTCCAATCTGGAAGTTACGCTGCTTTGATTTTTTGTCGAAAATTTTCTTCACTCTGCTCTGATGATCTGCGATGCGATCAACCACCTTGATTCGTTCCTCTTCTATCCTGGCTAGGTACATAACCCTCTTCTCGATAGAACTCTGAAAAGCCACATCTTCAACCGCTTTTGCCAACTGCAAGGCCGGTAATTCTACTGAGATAGGAATCTCAGCATCAATCCCGTATAGCAATTGGAAAGGAGACATCCCTATGGCTCGCTTTGGAGTGATTCGATCAGCCCACAATGCATCATACAATGCTTTGTGCCATGTCCTCTGATTTTCATCCACTAGTTTCCTAATTATGGTAACTGATTCTTATTCTTTGGACTCACTTGCCCATTACCCCGGGATAATAATCGATGAGTGAGCCGAGTGATGCCGAATCCATAGCAAAATTCTCAAAACTCATGTGATGAGAAATTAGAAGCATTATCCGCTACAATCTTATGAGGTACACTGAATCTGACAATTATATTTTCCTTAAGGAACTTGCAAACAGCTTCAGAAGTTGCTTGCTTGATTGGTGCGGCTTCTACCCACTTGGTAAAGTAGTCTCATGCGATCGCAAGACGTAGTTATGTCCAGACCGGAGGCGGATTCAATGTTCCGATGAAATCAATCCCCCATTGGCGAAAAGGTTCTTCAATCACTACAGCTTCGTGAGGAAGAGCTGCTAACTTGGGGCGACCAACAAAATGTTGACAAGCTTCACACTTGGACACCCATTCTACTGAATCCCTGAAGAGAGTAGGCCAATAGTACCTAGCCCGTAGGATCTTATAAGCTGTTATAGAGGATGAAAAATGTCCTCTCGCATGCTAGGCTATGAAAGGATTCTAATAACTTTTCCTGTTGTGATTTATCAACACAACGCAAGAAAACACCATCAATACCTTTCTTGTATATTGCATTATTCCACAAAAGGTATTTTACATATCTCAACTTGACGGTCCTCTTCTCCTTTTGATTTAAATGCGGGGGGCATTCACCATAAGTTAGGAAGAAAGCAATGTTCGTGTACCATTCATCGGTCGTACTCACGAAAAGCACCATGGGCAGCTCTGAAGAAGTGTCTTGAGTCTTTTCATACTCTGCTTCGGCATGATTTTCTGAAATTAATTGGCATAGACCCCTTCCTCGTACCAACTTGGTAGGCCTGATGTCTAAATCGTACTCCCGAACCTTGGCTATCCAAGTACCTCATTGACTTCCCACTCTTGTTGAGTCGAATGGATTTAACAAAGAGATCGTGAACGAGAACGAGTATGGGAATTCAGCACATAGTACCTGAAATGTTTTACTACTCGTACCACTGCGTAAGCATGTTTTTCAATCTGTGACATCTTCAATTCATGTTCTTTTAGCAGACAGCTCATGAACGCGATGGGAGCTTCGATGCCTTCCTCATTTTCCCGCATTAGGATCGCTGACACTGTGTGTGGGCGGCAGAGGCATAGCTATACATGATGAAATTTTTCTTGAAATCTGGACATACTAAGATAGGAACGCAAGCAACTGCCCTTTTGACTTCTTCGAATGCAAGTTTCCTTCTACGTACTCCATCGAAATGGAACTTTACCTTTCATCATTCAAGATATCCTTGGTTTTGTCAGAGAAATCAGTACAAATCTTCTCAAGAAATTAACTTTTCCGAAGAAAGAATGAACTCCGGTTTTACTTGTGGGTAAGGTAAGACTCTGAATGGCTTTTACCCTTTCTGGGTCAATTTTGGTTCCTTCTTTAGTCACAATATGACCCAGCAGCTTTCCTTCGGTCACCCCGAACATGGACTTCTTGGGATTCAATGAAATCCCGTGACGTCTACATCTCAAAAGTACTTGTTCTAAATGATCATAATGATCACTCCATTTTTTAGAGAAAATGGTCAAGTCATCCAAATACACAACTATGACCTTGCCCATCAGATCTTTGAATGCCAAGTCCATAGCTCTCTGAAAAGTGGCTCCGGCGTTGATCAAGCCGAAAGGCATCCTCCTGTAAGCAAAGGTACCCCATGGGGTCGTGAAGGCCATCTTGTGTTGATCCTCTGGTATTACCTCGACTTGGTTATATCCCAAAATCCGTCGAGCATGGAAAGCATTTATGATCCAAGAATGAGCTTGTAATACCTGATCCATGATAGGCAAGGGATAGTTATCCTTCAATGAGGACTGATTCAAGTTCCGGAAGTCAACACAGATCCGGATTTCACCATTCTTCTTCCTGACAGGAACAATGTTAGCAATCCAAGTGGAGTGATGGATTGGGAAAATAATTCTAGCATCTAACATCTTCTGAATTTCTACCAGGATAGTTCCTGAGATCTTGGGATTGTAATGTCTTTGCTTTTGTCTGTACGGCTTCACATCAGGCTTCAAAGGGATACTGTGTTGTACATCTTTGGGCTTGAAGGATTTTAAATCTGCATAAGACCAGGCCAACACATCGATGTATTTCTTTAAAAGTGAAGTAAATCTTGCCTTCTCTTCAGGAGAACAACATTTCCCAATATTCACCATCCGAGGTTGATCAGACGAACCTAGATTGATTTGATCTACTTCAGAGGAAGAAGCTCCTTCGACTTGCCTTTTGTTTTGGATAAAACGATCATGCTTATCAAATAAGCCCTCCAAAGAAACCAAACCTTTGGGTATCTTGTTACCTTTCAGCTGGATAAATTCACCATCAATCTCCTGATATGGATCTGAAATAGTTTCACGGAAGGCTAATTCTGATCCTTCAAAATATAACTCACTGAAATTGTCAGCCTTTTCTAGAAAAGCCAACACCTGTTGATCATCATTGAACACTTGCCAATGAGTTGCATTATCTGGGATACTAGGATGGTACACAATCTCGATAGAGTATGTATCTTGCTTGAACTGAGGATGAGGAAGAAGAAGGGATGCAGATACGGCCAAAGAATCAGCCTTGTCATTATAATCTCTTAAAACTGCCTTAATAGAAAATGCATCAAAGCATTCTATACTATCCCAAACTTTATTCCGGTAATGTTTCAACCGATCATTTTTCACCTGATATATACCCCTGACCTGATTGACAATCAGCTCCGCATCTCCCTGAACCTTGAGATTTCGGATTCCCTTCTGTCTGGCCATTTCTAATCCTAATAACAGGGCTTCATATTCGGCCGTGTTGTTAGTATTATCAAATTGCAACTTGTAAGCTGATGGGAAAATCTCGAGCTAGGAGATATAAGGACAACACCAACGCCTGATCCAGAGGTTGAGTAGCTACCATCAAATTTGAGAGTCCATATGGCATTGGGATCTTCTTCTTCAACATCTACAATGGGTATCTCTGAAGTCATGAAATAATTCCCAAAACTAGCATCTTCGAAAAGAATTTGAGCTTTTGGATCATCTGATTTGGTCACCAAATACTTCGCCTGTGGTTCAGGATGAAGAACTTGATGAACCCCATTGACCGGGATCTTAGCTTTGGTCCAATCCATATTAATCTCTCCTCCGACGTCTTTACAAAATCCTTTGCCAAGGATACCGTAAGCTGCAGGAATGTCGGCGACTGTAATAGTCATTTTTACTCTCTTCTCGTGGAAGGCAACAAATGCAAATCAGTAAGGCCTTGATTTGACCAATCAAAGGGACTTGTTTAGTTTCCATGGAGTAAAGCACCGTCCATATGACTTAGTCAAAGTAAGTCCAAGGGCATGGGCCACTTTTGCGGGCATAACATTATCAGAGGCTCCTGAGTTGATGATGCAATTGTTGAGTTTAAACCCATTTATAAGTAGAGACAAATAGAACGGTTCGATTTTTCCTGAGGAAGAAGTAGAGGTCGATTGTTCTGCGGTGGGAGTTGAGTAGGATTTGGAAGGAGACCTTTTGAAGGTGATGGAACAACCGCTTTACTTCTGATGAACTTGGCCAGCTTTTCAAATTGTTCAGGATTCGACTGAAGGTATTCTGCTTTTGACATTTGAATTTTGGTTCTCTTTGCATGATCAATAATGTCAAAAGCAGTATAAGAAGGAATGATGGTAGGCTCAGATCTAATTACATGAGCTTGTGCTAAGGCACTAATCTTAGGAGAAGGAGAATAAGAAGCAGCTGCCTTTTTGGTAACCTCTCTTTCAGTTTGCGCCGAAATATGGGTACCTCTCTTAACTATGGATATGGGAGGATCCTTATTCTTCTCCTTAATGTTTTCAAGAGGTTTTCTGGGATTCTGAGATTGGGACCGAGTGAAGACAACGCAAATGACTGACCATCTGGCGCACATTCATCTTCATCGTATTCCAAATACCCAATGCTGGAGTCGCCAGCTGACTCATCATAAGACTCATCAGCATATCCTGAAGCTTTGAAAGCCTCATGGGATTCTTGTTCTTCTGGTTCATCTTCTTCTCAATTATTTCTACTTCTGCATTGACGGGAAGAGCTTCAATTGCTAGTCTCGGTTGAGCAGGAGTTAACCGTGGCCTATCTCTGACAGGTGCACCATTGTTATTATTGAAATTCCATCTAGGGATATCCCGATATGGAACATTGCTCACCTGTTGGGACATTTGCTTTTTTAAAGCAATCAAATCGTTAGCCATTTTTTGAAACATAGGATCAGGATACCTTTGAGAAGAACCTTGATTTTTGAGTTTGGGTATGTCTTTCTTGATCCTTCCGTCCAAGATGAGATCATCCTCTATTTCAAGAGGCTGTTGATCGATCAAAGCCAGCCAAATCTGGGATAACCGACCTTCTTAATAAAAAGCTTATATCAGGAGGTTGAGCATTGATGAAGAAGCATTTTTGGTTTTCCAGAGTAGGTACAGCTATTTCTGGAATCTTCCGGATCAGCTTGTTGAACTTTGCCACGAATTCCCGCATAGGTTCATGCGATTCCTTCTTCATATGCGTGAGCTGAGCTAACAAAGCATGGGAATCTTCCACTGGTTTGAAACGTGCTTCAACTTAGTCCGCATGGTAGCCCAGTTTGGGATGCATGCATTCGGAGAGTGATAAAACCATTCAGCTACTACACTTGCAACGTTTCAACGAAGAGTCGACGGAGACATCTTCGTGGGCTACTCCGAGGACACCGCATGCAACAAAGAAAGATGCAATGTGCTCGTCAGGATGCTGCTTCCCGTCCCCATTGAACTTGGGAATGTTTTTACGCGATCCACGTGGTAACTCATTCAATGGAGGAGTCAAAGAAAGAGGACCAATAACTGCACCCCAAGGCACAAGTTGAACCGCCATCCTTCTGAAAAGAGTGCGTACAGGGATCCGAGTATCAGACAAGAGTAGTGCATGACAAGTTGTAGATGCTTCCCGCCCACAGGATCCGATTTCTCCCGAACAGCGAAGAACTTCTGGTTTGGTTAGAGACAATGTTGTTGGGAGAAAGACTAAAATTGTTCATTGCGCAGTAACTCAAAGAGCGGATCAATTTCACCTTGAGCTCGACGAGACCGAGTGAAGATATTCCTGGCCAGCTTGAACTGAAAGGAGATCTTGTTGAAAATAAGGCAAATACGGAGTCGCCAGACACCGAGAGGATAAGATTTATACTATAGATCCGTATTCCCCAGCGGAGTCGCCAAAAACTGTTGGTTGGATATTTTGTCAAACCAAAATATGAGGTTCAACCACAGTATATGGGATTAAATCCCTCCTCAAAGACAGGTGAGGCTGCCTGCTTATTGCTAATCTAAAACACGGTAAACAATATATACAGTATTCACACTAATCTAACCATTGGGGGTTGGGATGAAATCCCGAAATCCACATTCACACGATTCAAGGGTATTTCTCCTTAAATGAATCAAGGTTAGAAATCATCTAAATGAAAGAAGCACAATAGAAAGGAAATGGGAGAAACGTATTTTCTTTCGAGTAAACACATAGCACGAAATAATCATACGAGTTTTAGATCACAAATATAATGTCCGAAATAATCGAAACACTAATATGCTATGCAAAGAATAGCTTAAGATCATGAACATAAGAACACTGTCTTAAGTAAGATATATTCCACAACACAAAGTCTCAGAAACAATATCGATTCCTATTCTTCAAAATGATTGAATGAAAACACAAAGTTTTTCTTCTTTCCAATAGCCCCAATATTCCAAAAATTCGACCCTTTGGAATGCATAAGCATTCCTTATTTATAACAAAAGAAGTAGAGATAAAATAGGCGATCCTAAAAATAGCATTTTAACAAGAGTTTTGTTTTGCTTGATTCTCACGTAGGAGATCAAGTCAAAACATGATTCAAAAATGTGACGAAACAGAAATGAAAAAGACATGTCGATTTCAAGATTGAAATGACATGAAACGCTGAGACTTAATTTGAATCATCATCCTTTGCTCCTTCCTCTTTTTCTTCCTCCAGCTGAGACTGTTTGCTCTGAAATTCCTGGAACTTCCGAATTATGCCTTGCATTTCATTTTCATCAGACGCAATGGAATGATCATTCCAAATTTCACAGGTTTCATGAACATCACAGGCAAGGTCGGGAAGCTTTTTCAATCCTTTTCACGAGATTTCTTAAGGCCTCCAAAGAATGTTCAACCCTTACCAACCGATCCATTATCTCAAGGTCAAATCCACTTATTGGTTCAGCCGAATGACTCTTGGATTTGCTTGAAGAGATCATCTCACGATAGGATACCCGAGTTCCCAACCGACACCTTTGGACAAATCTTCAAAGCAATTCTTCTTCCGATCACTTTTCCCATCAATCAATTTATCCTCGATTCTCTCAACTTACTATGAGGCTTCATTGAGAATCTTTATTCTCAACCCGATGGCCTTGGTCACTGGAAATGCTTATCTCGTATGTGGGAGAATACCTTCTTCTACCAAGAGATGTGCTGGTATTTGCTTTAACACCTGGAGAGCTTCATAAGTCAAGTCAAGATGTCCAATTTCTTGAGAAATCTCCTCATCCATCTTCTCTCCCTCCTTCTGAATGTCCCCCAAAGACTGATGAACTTGCACCACGTCTTGAATTACTTCCTTCCCCTGTTGGAGCAACCTTTGGATCCATTCATCAACTACCCTTCCTTTTTTAGCAATTTTTTCAATTGTAGGCACCGATGAGAAATCGAATCCGACAGAGACAGAAGAAGGTGGTATGGATTCAAGGGGTTTTGAGAGTTTAATCAAAACCTCTCACAATCGCTCCACTTTTTCCTTAAGCTCATCTCTCGTTGTCCTTTGTTTATTTCAACTTTTGGCACAACACGTTTATGGAATCCCGTGCATCTTGTTGCGCCCCTTCTGCACACTTTTTCCTAGAGCCACCCCGGTTACTCCGATAATCGAGGCTGTTATATCCTCTCTAGTTTTGTCATCGAGGAGTGGCAATCTCTCGCGAACTTATCTCCTGAAGCATCCACCAAAACCCTTGAAACTGCTTTTGGGTTTCTTGGCTGATTTCCCATTAGGAGCCTTGAGTGAGCTGAAATCAAAGGCTAGTAGGGGCACAATCACCTTCCTCTTCCTCGGAGTTTGCTCGAGTAGCCATTGCATCGTATCGAGGGAGTTGCCATGGTTGTAGAAGTTGGTATCATACCCTCAAGGGGAGAAGATTCTACTAGTGGAGGAGGAATAGTTACCAACGTGGTAGTAGATCCAATAAAAAGAGGCACGGGGGGCGTGTTGGTGATCACTTGGGTACCAAAGCAGAGAGGGGTGAAAGTCCGGAGAAAATACTGCCATGGTTGTAGAAGTTGGTGGAGAATAAGGAGGTAGTTGTGGTTGTGAGGAAAGAGGCACGCATCCGCACTCCAAAGCCTTGGATGCAAGAGATAAGGTCTCTTCAGTTGAGCAATCAGCAAATGGTGAAGACAGAAGCTGGCTTCCTCCTTCTTCCAAATTAATTTCTCCTATTTCTGGTGGTGTTGGTGATTCTGGCACATTCACCGTTTCTACTGGAGAAACAATTGAAGAGATTTCTCTTTCTTTTCTCTTTTTGACAATCTTGACCTTTATAGGCTCCCTAGAAGATTTTATGTCCTTTTCCTTTTTGGAGGGCCCCACCTCTGAAGCAGCCAACTTTGAAAACTTATCATCTTTAAAATTCATTCCCCAAGAGGAGAGCCATGCTTTGGTGCGAGCAAGGATTAGAGCCGACCTATCTGTAATAGAGGCTTTTTCGCTGGCTGACCAATCAATAGGTGGGAAAACATATTGATCCTCCTTTAGTCCATCATAGGAAAGATCCAAAACACTTTCATTGTCTCCTGTACCTCTCGGTAAATCAGCAAGCTCCAGTGTTTGAATCTCAAAGAATAGTCAATCTCGCTATTATCCTTTCGCGAACAAAGAACCTCATTACGCAGATCCACCCAAATATCCTCTATGTTTGGCCTCATGTAGATGTTGGGTTCCATATGCTCGAGCACTCCTCGATATCAAAACCATCTCGAGGCTTCATATGCTTCTTTAATTTGTCCTCAAGTTCATGGACAACATTTTTGGCTTTTACTACTGTTGAGCAAGTATATCTCCCAATAGAAATCGGGAAGGATACAAAGCAGCCTTATGTTTGCTTTGTTGGAATTTATGGAAATCCAACAAATGCCTAACCAACTCCATCAATATCACTCTATCCCCTGGATATGGGCAGGCGAAAAGGATCTCCCGAGTACATGACCACCCGAAGATATGTAAAACTTCTTGATTGTAAGAAGATACATCCCCATTTAGAAACTTCACCAAGCCTCATCTCGAGACTCTTGTCTTCCTCACTCAGGGTTTATCCTACATATATTTTCATAGAAGAAGGCATCATTCACCCTCCCGAAATGGTCTTTGACCCCTTCTTTGTCAATTGAGGGAAGTATTGATACACCCGGTTCGCCGCTTCGCTTCCCTTGGTATCCAGCCCGGGATAGTTCCTCATCCCGGCTGCTGCGTATGTGACATATGAAGACATATAAAATTTCCCAGTTGACAAGACCGTTGTCATTTGGGAATCAATCTCATTGCTGATGAGAGTACCCCAGTCGATCCCCTGCTGATTCTTCTTGATGGTGATCATAAATTGATACATCCATCCTTGAAATACATTCGATTCGGGCAAACCAAAACCCGACTCAGCAGGGTGATGATGTCATTGATTTCTTGGATGAAATCACTCCTGGGGATAATCCTTGGAAATCTGGAGACAGCTGGTTTGGGCTTGATCAGGAACTTCTTGTTCACATGTTTGATGCAGTCTTCCTGATCGTTGTCCCAGGATTTCTGAGCTGACTTGATGTCCAACTCTCCATACTCGTCAAAATTGGGCAGTTTTAGGAGATCATCAAAGTAACCTCCATCCAATTTGATCACTACTTCACCTGATTGACTTCTCACAGAACGAGACGCCGAGTCATAACTGGATGCACAAGCCAAGATGAATTCTGGACACTGAGCAGACATGGGAAGACCCGCTGCGAGAGGCAAGCCACTATTATAGTTTTCATCCATGGAGTTCGGGAGGAACTCCTCACCCTACTCCAGAAATCTTCAATGTCTATATTTCCGAGTTCGGTGTCTCGGATGTCGTAGTTGCAATCAATATACGATGGAGATTCCAGCTTTTTAAACTTGTATTTCATTCTTCCTGACTTCTCGGTCTTTTCCTGAGATGGACCAGGGTCCGACATGAAGGACGTCGAAGGAAGAAAGTTTCGAAGCTCAGAAGATGTTGCTCACTGTGAGAATTCTGACCTGCTGGATATGCCGGAAGAATCAAGAGTCCGACACTGGCGAGGAGGATGTCGGGAAATCTTGAAAACCCGATGCGCTGGAGGTGTCGGAACTTCCGAAAAACCCGACACGCTTTGAAAAAAAACCCGACACGTTTGATAATGTCGAACTTTGGGAAAGCCCAGCACTGCCGATGATGTCGGGAACACTGGAAAGTCCGCAAAACCTTCAATATACTTTGGTCTCGACACATCAGAAAACACCTTTGAAACCCCAGAAGAGAAAAACAGGGTTTTTGTGTTGAATTTCCAACATGCAATCTCCTTTTAATCATTCATGTACCAGGCATATAATAAAACTTTGAGGAAATAGCACCAAATGGTAATTTAGAAGAGATAAACCCTAAAACCTAAACCCCTTTTTCAAAATAACTCCAGAAAGAAGAAGAATAAAAATCCCTCAAAACCCAGCAAGAAAATGGGAAGAACTCACGCGGAATCAATCCACAAAAACTAGGAACCAAGAATGGAGAGAGAAATACCTTCAACCGAGAAAGGGAAGATCGAAAAATGGCGATTCAATCAAGCACACGAGCTTTCGGGTTTCATGCGGTTGGAAAAGCATGTACGAAAAATCCACGAGTTTAAAATACGTTCGGTAAAAAATGACGTGGAAATCCGCGTATTTATAAGAAAATTGTAATTAATACACTTCACTCGCAAGACGTGCCAACTCACCGACAACTCGGCATGAATGCCATGTCAAGATGTTAGAGAGGTCCGAAAACCCGACACAAGGGGGCTTAGTGCAATTCGGGTTTCGGGTTTCGGGATACACAAGACATGAAGCATGAGATGTTTAGATGATTCACAGCTCCGAAAACCCGATACAAAGGACTAAATCGGACTTCGGGTATCGGGTTACAAGTGACACAAAACATGTTTTGAATAGGTCATGTTCCGATGCGCCGAAGGTCTGAAAACCCGATTTACTCAATATGAAGCGGGTTTTGGGTTTCGAAAACAGGGACACAAAGCATGTTAAAACTCATGTCGAATCATTGACAAACCCGAAAACCGAATTTCTCAATATGAGACCAAAATGCAAAATCAACTTCAAAATTTCGTAGGGGTTATCTAATCGTTTTGTCGTGAACTCAAAACGGAGATAACAGCAGATTATATTACTTTCTTAAATAATGTTTCTATATATATCATCACAAATATAAATACAATTTATTTTTTAATATTTCAACCATAACTTATTTTAAAAATAAATTACAATTTAATTCAATGCCATCAAAATTTAAAATACTTTATAGTTATAAAAAAAAAAAAATTATTAATCCTATTTTCATTTAGTTGATGTGAAACAAAGTGATATAATTATTTGAGGCAACATAAATATATGTTTCGAAAATGTTTATTTGTTTTATAAACTTATAGTAATTTAACATAAATATATGTTTTGAAAATGTTTATTTGTTTTATAAACTTATAGTAATTTAAGGTAGAAAAACACTACACTTAATTATGTCATTATTGATTTGTTAAAAATATTGTTTTTATGAAGATTCATGTACATTAATTATTAGAATAATAAATAATTAGTTACAAATTCATATATAAATAACAATAATTTATATTTTATAACATTAATTTCAATAAATAATTAAAGTGATAAAATAAATTTACCAATTAATAATATTATCTTTAATGTGTTGAGAAATATCAATCTTAAAATTTATACATATTATATTTATTAAAAGTTATTTTATTTTTCTAGAATGTTTCCCAATTATGTATCCAAATAAACTTTAAATTTGGCCCCCTTTTGATACAATTTTCATATTTTAAGCTATAAAATATTTATTAATTACCATAATAATCGTGATTTTTAATAACTATGATTTTTAATTAACATATATAAAATATAACCATCATTTTTATATATAAATTATATTTATAGTCATAAGTATATATTAAACACTCTTAAAATAATTGAAATTACCCTATATATATAGTTCTACATGATAGAACAAACAATACTACAAATTTATTGTTGCTAAAAAAATTGTTTGAAGGAAAAAAACTTCTAAATAACAACCAATTATTGGACATAGTTGTGATAAATTCACAACACTCCACTACCACACATATGGTCATTGCAAGAAACCTATTGACATACTTAGTAAATTACATAAAATAAAATAACAAATGAAATATATAATCAAAACTTTAAAATAATAGAATATTAAAATAGAACATGAATTGTGATAAGATGAAGAAATTGTAACAAATTGGTTTAGTGAAAACTATACTAAGTGTATACTCAAATACTAATAATCATCTTAATATATTGAAATGTTGGTAATATAGTAACCTGCAAAACCTATGGAGTGGGGCATTTGCACGCTACTCGAAAGGTTTATTGGTAATGTGAGCATACACACAAAAAAATGCAACATAGAATTAATGTGTTGGCCCACAACATGGAACTCAAGCACACACTAGTTGATATTAAATCATCACAAGTATGATGTTTGATTGCCTAACACATTACTTAACAGTACATCATCATATGTATAGAGTCTATCATGGATCTCATAATCAATAAAATAGTAAAGGTTATCTATTATCATAAACATAGACTTTAAATATTCATCTTTCAATTGAGTGTTCTAATTGTAGCCTCATCTTCTAAATATCTTATTTTATGTCAATAGGAGCTCTACAATGGTATTAGGGGTGGAGTATGGGTGGAGTATAATGTACTCAGATGTTGACAATTATGTTTGATGTTAAATTTAATTTTCATTTGATCGTGAAAAGACAATTTCAAACTTAAATGTGATGTTCATTTGATCGTTGTAAGATAATTTCAACTTTAAATGTGACATCTATTTCATTGTCACTTAAAAGTTTTCTTGTTTACTAGGAAAAGTCAATCAAACACATACTATATTAATCATAGATAGGAATTTGGAACCTTTTTTTCTGAAAATAATTTTTTAATACTGATACAACAATGTAATTAGATTAATACCATTTATTACCAATAAAAGTATAGAATACATAGAAAAATTGATGTTTTTTCTAGATATCTCCCAAACATATTCATATTTAAAATAAATATGTTTAAATTTTTGTTAGTTAATAGAAATACTTTTTAAAAAGGGATGAAAAAGTATGGTTTAGCTTTGTTGAACTCAACATTCTTCTAGTTAGTTCTCGTTGATTTGAAGCACAGATATGAAAATGTGATCATATTTGGGTGGGGAGAATATGTTTTCAAAAGTAAATTTCATTTTATAAAAATTGTGGATCATATGAATACAATGCAGCTCCATGTTTTTAAATTAAGCTTTAATCATATCACTAGGAATTGTTTTGTTTTAGAAGGTATCAACTAATATTCACCATGCCTTTTTGAATTATTAGGCGCACTAATTATATTAGTTAATATATTTATGACATTATCAATGACGACAATAACAAGTCAAGATGTGACTTTGGTCTCTTTCCAATAAAGTTATAATAGTAGGGCGCAAAGATTCCGCCAAATTATTTTAATTGACCAATCACATCCTTAGGCACATGGAACGTGCATGTTTGGTAAAGGTCGGTGTTAGCCAAGGAGAACAAAAACTCTTCCTCTAGAATGAGGCATAATTTATACATGAATGGAGCGTGCAAGTTTGGTAAAGGTCGTTGTTGTATTTTATTTTATACTTGTATCAATTGTGATACGGAACAAATTTATAATTTAATTTCTGCACTTATCTTGGGACCCTCCCCTCTTTTAAGTGGCTCTAAAGAAAGACAAAGGAAACATAATTTAAATTGATAAATAATTATATTTAGAATTCGACACTTGATAGTATAATTTATTTTTGTATTATTAAAATAACTTTGACATTTGAAACTTTGGTTTCTTGTGTAGGGAGTATATCATGAATGCGGATGTTCCACATAAAATCACTTAAACTTATTTTGGTTGATTTGATTTGGACATTTATGTACATATAATATATAATTATTATAAATTATTTTTCATTTAAAACAAAAGAATATTAGAGTTAGTGTTTATATTGTTAGTGGGTTGGTTAGTATAATGTTGTTATGAAATTGTATTTTAAGTTATAACAACTTGAGTTATTTGTGAGAGAGATTTGAGGAGAAAGTTACTGAGTCGCATTCTTTAGACATAGAAGTATGTATGTCTATATATTTGTAATGTCTCTCTTGAATAATATAAAGAAGAATTAAAGTGTTTTAAGTGGGAAATTCTAAACCAAATGTCTCATTTTGTATCATAACCACATTATTTTGTGCATATTATAAAAGAATGATATCTCAAGGGGTGAATCATTGTTTGAATTGGTTGCCCCAATGATTAAAGTCTTAGTTAAAATGGTGTCTAATTTAGTTTATGTGTGCTCAATATATTAGAATCCAGAGCATTGCAATGCGAATTTAATAGAATTGCATGGTAGAGGCATCTTTGATAGCCTAAGGGGAGGGTGTGGAGTTTCAAAAGAAGAGGTGCTAAACATTGTCATTAGAATTTGATTTGTTACAATCTTGTTCTTTGTCAAGCACACATATATATGTCAAAAAGCCCCACATTGGACCAATTTTTAATCTGCACCTATTGTATCATATTGGTGTGCGATGTATGTATACATACTTCATTACGCATCCATGCCAATTTACACTCGAATATGTCAATGCGTGCAACAAAATCATTTATGCCTTTGTTCATCAAACACTCCTTGGACAACATGTATATGTGTATTTGTGATCCTAACCAAGGCCCATCATCATTATCTATGTTTTGAACAAATAAGTTTATGGCCTCGCGCATTTTCCTATGTATGCCATTGTTTTGATAGATTCATTACAACCCCGATATAAATTCTCTTGTTGTGTAGATACTTTGTAGCTCATTCTTGCATCTATATCATAGGCTTATCAAGAATGGAAAACACCTTCTCGGAGATCAGTAACACATTGAATGTGTGGATGACTATTATGCTCGCACATTATCAACTTGGTATGGGGCACTCACTCTTAGATATGTTGTCATAGCTCATGAATAATTAGTTTATAGGAAATTGTATTGATTATATGAAGGAATTAATGGTGCTTGAGGTTATTACAAGAAGCTATGTTTGTTTTACAAGTACATGTGCAAAGGATAGGGTTTGAAGTGAATCGGAAGATACAAAAGTGTGATACGGGGACAATGAAGTAAGAAAGGAAAAATCAAAACTCTTCAATCTATTGGTCCAAGATAGTAGAATAGGGTCGGATTATAGAATTTAGTCCTCGAAATTTTTACGGCCTTGACCACGCATGGTTTAAGTGAGAAATATTTCATATGGTTTCACTCATAACGAAATATACTTTCCATATCAAGAAAAGACAAATTTAGAGAGTGATCTCGAATTAGTTAAATCACCTTTCTAACCCTATTTGTAATTATAATTGCTTTATCAGTTTGACATGCTTGTAAATAGCCTAGTTTCCATTTTATAGCTATAAATAACTACATTTTTCTCGCCCCTCTAACGTTTATTATTCAATCCTAATTTAGTTAGTTAGATTAATCTATTTCAATTAATCCATGGGTTATACACATGACTACACTCTAATGTACTAATTTTTAGGAAGCATATTACATCAATACGCTCTAATGTACCACTATCTAGGCAATGCATTACATCGGTACACAATATGATATAGTACTATTGAGGCCATGTATTACGTAAGTGCATTCGATATACTAATTTTGAGGTCATGTGTATTTGACAATGTATGATGAGCCCAATGTGACATTGATGCACATTGCAATAGTTTCCCAAACACTTATAATACTTAATTATTTCATTGTATTTTTAATATATTTAGGATATACCGTATATTAATGTTGCAGGATGTGTTTGGTTCAATTTATATGAATGTTCTTATTATTGGTGAAGGATATTTATTATTTCATTTATTTATTTAGTTGGATTATTCCGACACATCTATATTTATCTTTTTATGTGTTCTTTAATCTTTGGGAGTTAACTACCACATTTATTAGCTAAGTGGTAGTTACAAATCTATTGTAGGATTAATCTCCAATAGTCTACTGTGCTTAACTCCATGATTCTAGGTGGAAGTTACACTTTCTTCCTCCTATATATGACACCTATTATAAATTTATTTTCATTGGTTTGAATACAAACTGCATTGCATTATACTCATTTTGTTCTCTCTCTCAACAATTTGATCATTAGTTAGCTTTTTCTTATTGAACTATGCATTCAATTGATCTAGAGATCTTGGTGAATACTCCAATATGGTATCAAAGCAGATTATGGTATATGAATTTCATTTTATTTAATGTTATTTGTATAGAAAAAGTGAGTTTTACTGTATTGGTTTTGGATTGTTTGGGCACCATTGTAGTTACGGTTTGTCGTCTTGGTTTGGTTGGATCTTTAGTGTTGTTGCAAGCCTGCTTGACATCTAGGAGCTCTCATGGACTGCATTTGTGCTCATGCCCCCTAGAGATCATTAACGCATTGAAATCCCCATCATACCTTAGGAATCCTTATTTATAGTTTTACCGTATTAGTTTTGGATTGTTTGGGCACCATTCTAGTTCGGTTTGTCTTCATGGTTCGATTGGATTTGTAGTGTTGTTGCAGAGGCATGTTTGGACATCTAAGATCACTCATGGACTTGTATTTATGCTCATGCCTCTAGAGATCATTAACACATTGAAAACCCCATCATACCTTAGCCATCCTTATTTATAGTTTTTTTGAAACCATTTTTGGTTATTGTTGTCATGAAAATGTGCAACATAAAAATTGAAAATGTCGTGCATGACAACTAAGCCCCTAATTGAAAATTAGGATTCCGAGTCATTGTGCATCTTTCCTTTGGCCAACCTTCCCTTATTTCAGCGCTCGCCTTGGATCATAAGGAAGTGATAAAAAGGTTTCAAGTTTGTTTTAATGAGTAAGGATGATTAATTAAGATGATGGATGAATTCAATAAGGTTCGGTGAAAGACAAGTCCTTTGTGAGGCCTAAAAAGGCCATTTTTGGCCATTCTACAACTAGCATGCATCCTCTGAGAACATTCAAGCATAATATAAAATATTTGAGGATGATTTCGAGAGAGTATTGAAGATGCTGAAAGCAATTTAGGAAGATTTGGGAAAGAAAATCTTATTCAGGGATAATTTGTTCGAGACTGGGTTTATAGGATGTGGGAAATGAAGGCTCCTCGGTGAAACTTGGCTTCTCCAAATGATTTAGGGAGTTCCCAAAGGATTTATAAGTCAATAAAATAGGAAATATAAATATATGAGAACATCATATTTTCTCCAAGGCTCAAGGAATTCCTAAGGTATTTCAAAACTTTGTAGTTGCCCCTCTAAGTTAAAAATTTAATAGGACCTAAATTTTTAGTTTCAAGAAGAATTGTATTTTTGGAGTTCTTACATTAATCTTACAATGTAATTTATGGTCAAAATAATATTATATTTGACCCCAATTTTTTTCCCTAAGCCTCTGAGGTGAAAAAAGAAAGTTCAATGTCCAAATTTGGACATCTAAGGCAAAACTAGCTTTTTCGGAATGGAAAAGTCACACTTGACACTCGTGTTTCCCTCTTTCCCCCAAAGATACATGAGGAAAAAAATAGGATATCAACCTCATCCCCAAGTCACACTTTGGCTCTCTAGGTATCACAAGTGTCCCCTCTACCCCTCACGGTGTGAGGGGAACAAGGGACACAAAAATGTCACTAAGGCATGCACACTAGCTCTTGGACCTCCATACGACCCTCATTCAGCCCCCAGATTTCATTTCTCAGCCCCTCATGCTCCAAAATCACATTGTTGTGCCCCAACTATCCAAATTGTACCCAATGCGACATAGGGGAAGACTAGACACAAAATTGTGACCTTTCCCCTTGTGCGAGTTTTTCTAACTCTAGTCAACTAACCGGTCTCGTGCAAGTCAAAAACTCATAGGTGGGTTAAGGAAAATACATGAAATTTGTAAACTTTCTCTCCCAAGCACTTAGCCATATTTTCTAAATGCAAGGTACTATTGAAACATCTTCGACCTCCATTAATGGCTGACATGCCATAGCATCAAAATGACAACAATTTTTTATTTTGTTTCTATGGAGATCTAGTGGGAAAAATCATTTGAAACTTAGAGTGAATGTTCCTCGAAAACTATACTTTCATCCAAGCCATTTTTGCATGATGAGGCGTCTAATTTTCAGGGATATGGAGGACTGAGTTTTCTCTCAGAATTCTTCCCTCTTTGAATAAATTTGCATTTTCTCGATGATCCAATGGGTGAAATCATCTGAAACTTGGAGTGAATGTTCCTTGAAAAATCTACTTTCATCTAAGCCATTTTTGCATGATGAGGTGGCTGATTTTGGAGATATGGAAGACTAAGGTTTTCTCAATATTATACCCCCTTGATGAAATTATCATTTTCCCACCAATCCAAATAATAAAATCATCTGAAAATCAAAGTAAAGCATCCTCGAAAAATCATGAAACTTTTGAGACCTAAAAATAATAAGTTTTGGGAATTGGTGATACTTCGAATGAAAAAGAAACATCAGGAAGTGAAAATAGTGAAAATATCTAAAAATAGCAGTCCTGGATAGGACCTGCTAAAAATAGTAAGTCCTAGAATTGAGCTCAGAAAGCTATGGAAACTCCCATTTTTATTATCTCATTGATTTTTTCCATCATCGAAAATCCAGGAAGGTGTCTCGTGGTCTAAACAAAAAATAAAATCCTCGTCGTATCTCTAAACATCAGTCTAGAGGTGATTTTTGCAAAGGCACGTTTTGATGCGAAGGGGTTAGATGGTCTAGATCATCCTAATTTTGGTATAAGAGAGTCATACTAAGTATGTTTCCATCATGAAGGAGACATAATTTTCACTAACCCTCTCCCCAAAGGTGAGTATCATCATATGAATCACATTATGATGAGAAACGAATCAAAGTGAGTCATTGTGTGTGTGAAAGATAGTCATTTGGACAACAGATGAAATGAAGACCATCATGTGGTCTGTGAAGAACATGAAACATCAGGAAATCCATATTAAATCAATTCATTAAGGAAGTGACCACAAGGATCATGATAAAGGAAGCTCACCATGAGTGAATGGTTGCAGGAGATATCTCGAGTCACAAATAGTGCATATCTAATGACAAGTATTTCTAAACACTTAATCAGTGCTTGGTGATGAACTCACATCTTATATGTCGAGAAGTGGTAATTACATTGTTTCAAGTGTAGTTTAGAGGTCAAAAACATTTGATTCATCCTCAAGTTCCATTCATGGATCAATCCTTCTATCTGGAGAAGGAAATCCATTTCCATAATGAGCGAATTAAGCAAAAAGGTGTAACAATACTATACGCATATTTCCTAATATGTGACATCTTGGTCAGGGAGTGAATTGTGAAGTGAAAAAGGGTGTCAACGGGTTCAAAGGTGAAATGGGAAGCTCATGGAATAAGTTGAGGATCATCATATCATGATTTTTACATGGTGTCTAAATATCTTCAAGGAACATGTCAGGATGATCTAATAAAACTACCAAATCATTCAGACCATCATGTGCAAAGGATAAAAAGTCATCTATTCTCATGAGAGGCATATGAGCAAGAAAGTGAGGATTCTAGAGCCGTAAAGGACAAGGAAATGATCTTTACTCAAAGCACCATTATTGCAAGAATGAGAAATCACCTCGTTTCACTTGATGCCACTCCTTGGTAGTGTTCTTAAACACTCACTCAAACCTTGTAGTGTGATCACAATTCAATGGATGAGTAAGTATATCTATTGAGGGATATATAATGGGATGTACATTGAATGAACCGATTGAAACTTTCAAAACTAGGGAATTGAACACTGGAGATAGTATGCTAACGACATTAATACTAACTCATTTCAATCCAATAGATGGCCACATGATAAGCATCTCATCCGGAAGTATTCCTCCTATCTGCAAGGAAAAGAATTATATTAGAAAGTAATAGACAAGAATCAAGAGGATCGATCATCAAAGAGTTGATTTTTGATCACTAAGGTGAATATTGAAAGGCCTAGAGAAGAAATAAGGTGGTCCTTACTCCCGCATTGTAATCATAAGAGATTAACATATTCCCATCATAATACAAATCTCATACCATATGTTTTTGAACACTTATTCAACACTCCAAAATGTTCCCATGTCTTTCAAAGTGCTTCAAGTTATAAAAATATTTGTTAGAAAAGGATTCATCATCATTGGATTGGTCAACCCTTTTCTCTCTCTCTCTTCCTTCTTCTCTCTCTATATTATAATTCTTCACCAAGAATGTACTTTTTCCCTATTTTGTCTTATTCACTTAAGTGACCCTCAATTCAACATTGTAAGAGTCATTTTTCATCAATAAGAAAAATACTCACCTCTTAGGAATGTGGAAGGTCACAAGTGATGAGGAAAGGTGAAAATTCATGTGGGGGAGATGAAAGGATAGTTTGTAATGCTATAAATTGGAATGGCTTCTCCATTCCAAAGGGTTGGAAATTTTTTATTATTATATGTTTTGAGATTTACCACTACTACATCAAGCAATAAAAGTTGCATTTCTTCTATTTCTATGCTTATGTTCCTCTACTCTCTCTCTCTCTCTACTTTCCAACTTTGTAAGCATGGTGATCTTACATAACCAAGAAGGAACCTTGTGTCCTTGATTGATGAATCTAAAAACTATATGTCTCTAGTTTGTTAGTCTTTGCGATTTCATGCATTGTTGTGTTCTTCTAATTGAATGTGGACCTACTCTTGTTTATGTATGTGAATTTTATAATCCTACTCACAATATTAATCCTCTCTCTCCTTAGTTCCCCAACTCCCCTTTATCTCCTTTCATAACAAATTACTCCTTGTATCTTAACCCTAAATTAACCTAATTAAGACCTATAACTTGGTCCACATCCACACCCATGACTAATTACTCCTCACCCGCACCTAAAACCAACCTCATAATGACTTGACCAAGCCCGCAACTAATCCCTCGGGAGAAAAAGAGGAAAAGCTGGCTATTTTACTAAAAATAGCCCGCTTTGACCTGACCGATACCGGTTCCTACTCGACCGCCATCGGTTACGTAACCGCCATCGGTTCCCTGTAAATGACCACTCCCAACCAAAAACAAGGGGTTGGATTTTAGTGGATCCAAAGGAGAAATCATTGGAAGAATCCAAAATTTACTTGGCTGAACAGAGACAAGTGAAAGAAAGAAGAAGAGTTTGCAGAGAAGGACATCAAGCCCAAAAACTACAACTGAGTAACCAGAGCCTTGTGACACTCATCGGAGTATCAGGAGAGGAGATAGCTCATCTTGGGTTGTCAGATCATCCTACTTGAGCCCTGTCTTCGTCATCACAGTCCCAGAACCTGCATTTTCCATCAATAACTAGTAAGTAAGTCTTATACGTTCTTTTAATAACATTTCTTGAATTTCTGAACCACTGCCATCATAAGTCTATTCCTAGATCTACTACCCAGCAACACACTACATCTAACTGTCATTCCTCCACCCTTACATTACCCCCAAGAACACCCCCCGTATTCTCTGAGTCCTTCTCATCACCCCATTACCTAACCCCACTCATTTATCAGCCTTATAAAACAACACAACCACCTTACAACCAGCCTTCACCAAAAGCCCCTAAAACATTGCCCCTACCGATATCGGTTAGAGCCAACCGGTACCGGTTATAGTGACCGGCATCGGTCACCTTGATTCTAAACCAAGACCAGCCCTTTCTCTATTGTTCTAATAAGGTAAACAAATTGTAATTGGACAATAGCTTATTTGTTAGAATTTGTGTTAATTCATATTAGCAGGGGAACTGACCACCTTCGAAAGGAAGTTTTATATTTCCTGGGCCCAAGGCAGTTCCCTCATTTATTGTCTAATTAAAATCTGGTGGTCTTGTATTCTTACTTGCAGGTAGTCCTTCCCAGACAAAAAGGAGTTCTTCGCAGTCGATCTGATCTTTCTCTACGGTACGCACACACCCTCTCGACATTCAACAGGTATTCCTCCTAGCCCTAACCCTTATCTGTTTCTTAAAGGAATGAAAGGATAGAAGCAACTCTATTCCCAAAAGTTGAAACATTCCGTGTGCGAAACATTTTGGCACACCCGGTGGGACCCATTTCGGGTTTCTGTTTCTCTTGCTTGCTTTCATATAGGGAGCATACTTGTTGTTTTCTTCTTCTAAAGATATTCACAAGGTATTTTGTTATTTTGGTAAAAGAACTTGCTTTGCTTTTACATCTTTGCATTAGTGAAAGTCATCTCTTTTGCTTCATCGAATATCATTTTCGATTTGGGTTTAAAACACGTGCATTACATTCTTGCTTGTTGTTTTCAATTCTAGTGAACATAGACTAAGTAACAGGTCGTACACGTGGGGGTGATTTCCACGGTATTGACAGGAAATTAATCTTACTTTCACTGTACAACACATACCAAATCACTTCATAATTAACACAACAGCTCAAAACATCCCCCCTTCTCCGCGGTATTCCTCCACCCGATTGAGGTAACCTTATAAGCCAAAACAAACTTGACATTTCCCCTAGGTCTTGTGTTTAGGATTCTGACATCATTCTGCATCTAAGGGCATAAGCTCAAATTGATAAACACTAATCCTAGGGTTAGTCTGTTAATTTGTTTGTGTATCTTGTTTGTTTTCAGTTCTATTTCTCTGTCATACACTGTTTCAGTTATCACTTCAGAACAATTTGATAGATGTACTAAGCATTGTTAAAAACTCAAATCAGCAGCTTCTTATATTTTCTTATACCAGTCTTATTACACCGACATCGGTTAACTGACCGACGTCAGCTATAGTCTAACCGACATCGGTTAGCAGACCGATATCGGTTACTGTCTTTTACAGTTCCTGACAAACCAACAACCTACCAATTTCAACATTCTGAGGTTGTTTCTGTTCCTGATAGATTGAAACCCTACTGTGTACTCTTGTCCATGGTTGTTATCACTTGAAAGCAAGCCGCCACCATGGTTTCACATGCCTGCTCTGTGCCTTTTCCTGAATCACCCCCTTCACATTCTATAGGGAATCCTACGGATACCAGCGAGGTTCCTAAAATTCCTGTAGGAGATAAGGAATTTGCCAAATTTCTGGATGCTAATCCTAGCATTTGTCATGATACTATTTGTCTCATGCCCCTGACCGTATGCCCGATGGTCAACTCCTTGTTGGCATGCCTATTAGTATAGCTGCTCATTTAGCTCCTTCTCCGCCTGATAGCTCCGCTTTGCCTGCTGCATCCTTAGCCCCGTCTCCCAATCCAGCTGGCTTCAGAGGTTCATACGACACAGATTGGCTTTCCTTTGGTTAATCTTGGGCCCCACATGTCATTACCGCCGACTGCTCCTACCTCGTCTCTCTTGCAGACTGCTCCGTTCATGACTTGCTCTCTGCCACCTATCCACACGAGCTTTCCTTCTCAAGCTCCACCCACCTTTTCATTCCCACACACGTATCCAGTGACCTCAACATCTTATATAGGACATCCCTATTCGGTCACCTCAACATATTCGTCCTCCATACCTTATCAACACTTAACCCCACCATTGTCTAGTGGAGGCCCTTGGCCCAATTTGCCTCCGTTCACCACAACCGCACCATCATCTCATCCAACCACGGATTTCATCAAACAAATGATGGACAAAATGCAAAATCTGGAGGCTTCCGTTTCGGGAAGTCATAGCGCCTTGACATACGAGCAAGTTTGTTGAGGAGCCTATTCACCCTTCTGTCCCCCTTCATTCATATCCTCCTCAATGGGAATTGCCAAAATTTACTCGTTTTAATAGTAAAGAGGATCCTCAACAACACTTGTGATCATTTAGACATGCTTGTTATTTGATTGCTCATGATGATGCTTTCTTTACTCCGCACCTTTCCCATGTCCTTATCAGGACCCGCCTTGGAGTGGTACAGTGCTTTAACCCAACACTCAATCTTCTCTTTTAACCAACTAGCCCAATCTTTCTTGGATCATTTCTCCATTAACATTGCCAAGAAAGTATCTATCACCGACCTCTATGCCATCCGACAATTTGAAGACGAATCTATCGCAGATTTCGTTGGACGATGGCGGGGCCTTATCAACCAACTTACATATGCCTTGCCTCAGGCTGAACTTATCGAACTTTTTACGCGGGCCTGCGCTAAGCACATCTCTCCTACCCTTCAAATTCAAACTTTCCGCACATTTGACGAGGCCTTTACTATGGCTCGAAACTAGAAATTCGAGCCTTAGAAGAAGAGAAATTGCGGTTGCGCAACAAAAACCCCAATTTCCGAACTCCAGATTCCACCAATAAACCAAACACCACCACTCCTCACACATCCACTTCTTCGAAATCAAAAGGAGCTGTCCACGCGGTGATGGTCAAATCTCAAGCACCATCTAATACCCCACCAAAAACCACCTATAAATATAAAGCCGAGCCCATCAATTACACTCCCTTGGGAGAAACTTATGGTGTCATCTTGGAAAAATTGCTCAAAGCCGGAGCTATCACCTTGCCTCCTGTTAAACCTCACTCCGGGTTTGACTCCACCCGCGCTATACCTTCCTGGTACAAAGAAAATGACTTCTGTAACTTTCACCGCGTAAAGGGACATAGTCACGAAAACTACAAGATGTTGAAAAACATAGTGCAGGAAATGGTTGATGCAGGGGATATAACCCTCGATAATCCTAATGCCCCTGCTAACCGAAATTTGAAAATCTTCAACAAACCATTCCCGAATCACTCTTCTAACAGTAACATAAACCAAGATATCTTAGCCGAGGAGAGTGTTCATGAGATCCATGCAGTCTTCGACTCCCAGCCAAAAGCCTCTATCGAGAAAATTTTGAATCAAGCCTCTTCACTAACACAGGGGCCCGAACCTCCTTCACCACCATCAAGACAAGGCAAAATCATTCCTTTACCCATAAAGGAATTAACTACCCAGAGTTCTCTTCTCATAGATGAGCCTTCTTATACCACATCCTTGCAAGACTGTGAGCGGATGTTATCTAATTTATCTATTTCCCAAACGTCTCCTTCTACCATTCTGGCTGTACAAGAGGAAGGCTCGCCACTTCTTTTGTCATCCTTAGATGAGAAACCTCTTGAACCGACATCACCACATTCTTTAAACATGACGGATCCTCTCAAACATGCCTCCTACCTATTAGTTCTTCATCGCCTAAATCTTTTCAGCGACCGGTTGACCTCTTAACACCTATTGATACAGTGCCTCATCTACCCCCTGTATCACACCCACAATGGACCGGAATCACAACCCACCTTTCTTCCATACAAAAGTTCCAATTCACACGTGAGGACTGTCATTCCCCAGAAGATAGAAAGGTCCTATGGGAACGTTTGAGTACGCCATATTCTACTCAAATGCAGATGACCAACCCAGATGCCTCTACCATATACCCAAAGTGTTTACAGAAGCTTAAAATGCCTATGTTCTCATCTTCACCCCCCTCATCTCTACCAAATACCTCATCCACCTCTATTAACCTAACCCAATCTTCCCCTACGCTTGGGACCTCACCAATACCCAGTCTAACACACCCACCTAAGCGGCTTGATTTATCTAAAAATAAAGCCGTTCATCCACTTAGGAGACAGACTCAATCTCCTCAACCTATGTCTCTATTACAACTAAAACCATCGTCGTCACACCTACCTTCCATATTGGGACCTCATCCCTCCACCTTGCATCAATATATCATACCTCCTGCGTTTTCTTTAAAACGACCTACGCCTTCTGCACCCATACAAAGATCCAAGGGTACATCAACACCGTCACCCCGCGTATCCTATCCACCTACTAACCCTAAACAAATTCCATCATCAAAAGATTTGTTTGTTGTCACTCCTATTTCTCCGTGGTTGTTTTCTGATACCACATCATCTGTGGCCTCATCATCTAACCAGCTAAACATAGCTTCTGCACCAAAGAAGCCACGTTTAGTTAAAACCCATTATCAAAACTCCTTGGCTAAACCACCACCCATACAAACCAACCATACCACGTCATCACCAGAATCTACCCCATCAATACCCTCATCTTCCTCCGATTTTGACCCACTCAAAGGGTCTTACGCCAAAATCCTTGCTATGTTGGTGGAGAATGCGACCATTTCCCTACCTCCACTTAGACCTTATGATCCATCTAAACCTCGACCTATAGGTTATGATGAGTCTAAAATCTGCGCTTACCACCGCACACCGGGACATGATGTAGAGGGATGCAAAGCTTTGAAAGCCATCCTTCGTCAGTCACCTCTCTCAGATAGAAAGGTTAAGAAAGACAACTTACGAAGGGAGAGACCTTTAGCTTCAATTCCCTCTCCTATACCACCTGTCCCCGCCTCACCAAGATCTATCATTATTACAGCCCCACCTCTCGAAGACCATGACCTATCCCTACCATCTTCCTCCTCTCGTATTCACGAGATCAATATGATTAGTGTTGCTACTCGAGGGTAGAAAAATAATGAGAAAGCGAAAGAAAACACACCTGCGGCATCTCTTTCTCCGTCCACCATCCCGATCGCACCACCACCTAAAGTGGTTATTCGTGGACCCGCCTACCCCATCTCTAATGGAATTGCCACACGACCATGATCAAACACTTCACCAATCAATCACAGTAAAAATGACACTGTATGATCTCATTCAGACTTCTGAATCTCATCGACAAGCTCTCGTTGAAATCCTTCAAGGGATAGAGGTCTTACCTAATGAAACCTTTCCTGTTACTTCCATTCTAACACCCAATCATGTTGCTTCGCTCACCAAACAACCTATCTCCCCAACCACTTCTGTCTCTGTACAGCAAGCCGCTGCTGTCAGTTTCTCCGAAGACAAAATTATCGACTTTGGTGCTGAAGATCCTGACCCTGCTCTTTTCATCTCAGCTTATGTCAGGACATTCGGGTGCGTCGTGTTATGATCGACGGGGCGCTAGCCTAAACATCATCTCTTCAAAAGCCTTCCAACAAATGAACATCCCTTCTAGCTGCATGTGTGCCAACCCCATCATGTTGCGGTCATTCAATGATGCTATTACTTCTACCTTAGGCACCGTGATCCTTAACATTCGTGTAGGACCACGTACTTTACCCAAACTCTTCTATGTCCTTGAGGGAGAGTTCCAATACAATATGTTGTTAGGCCGCCCTTGGATCCGGGCTATGGGATGCGTTCCCTCCACCTTACATAGATGCATAAAATTTGAGTACGAGGGGAAGTCCTACACCGTAAAAGCTGATCCTCCCCCCTTCAAAACCTGCAATATGTTGTATCGCCCTAATGATGTGCTTGTACCAGTCAAGACACCCATTCATCCAACCCAACCATCCACTTCAACCGCACCTCAACCATCTACCTCAACCGCACCCACGCCTTCAACCAATGAAACCACCATCACAAATACCACTTCCTTTCCCGCAGATAACATCCCAACCTCCGACCCCTTAGTAGATGTTTTTCAACGCCTTACGCTGGGGGAATACCGCCTATATAACGTTAGTTCTTTCCATACCCCACAGGAGTACGGACAGTTACATGCGCATCCTACCTACGACCATCACGTGGGGGAGGTAATCCCCTACGGACCACCTCATTGCCGCACCAACCTAACGTATGGGGGTGTCGACGCATCCTCTGTTACCCCTGAACCTCCTTTTGGGGTGGTTCCCTTCCAATCCGATTTTCAATACCTGACAAATCGTCGTTTCACCCTCACCTTCTTGACTCATTGTGCTTGGAAAGGCTTTGGTTTTGGTCTTTATGAACAAGGCCGACATACACTCATTCCCGTGACTACACGCAAACACAATGATCGTAGTGGTCTCGGTTTTCCTGAAACACTTACACCGGAGAAACCTCGTGTCAGTTGTATCCTGGAAGATGACGATGTCACCCCTACCAAACCATCATCACCCATTTTGCCATCGTCACCCACAGAGTCGATAGACCCTGAATCTATCCCTCCTAACTTTTTTTTTTCATAAATGCTATCTTCCTAGGTCCTCTCACTTATCAACGCGATAATGAGGACCCATCTTCTCTTCCCCTTCTGTATCCAGACATGATTGAAGAGGATTCACCTTCGATTAATGTTGTTGAGTGCCAGGATGATGACTCCATCCTCACTTACCTTGGTGCGGATGACTCCTATATTCAACGCATTTACCATCACGAAACTCAAACCATGTTGAATGAGTCTACTATAGAAATTAACATCCACACAGAGGAGGATCCTCACATTGTGAAGATCGGACAATCCCTTAACGCATCAGAACAAGTCACCTTTACTACCTTTCTCCGTACCCACAACCAAGCTTTCGCTTGGTCCTACGCTGACATGCCAAGAATTGATCCTAACATTGCTGTCCATAACATCACCTAAACCCCGATTCCAAACCAGTCAAACAAAAATCGAGAGAAAAATGCATCCACGCATTGCCCTCTTGGTCAAAGAAGAGCTTGTGACTTCTTTGTTTCCTTCATCTTGCTATTGACTATCCTCAATGGATTTCTAACATCGTACACTGTCACTAAAGCGATGGGGGACTTCGGATATGCACGGATTTCGAGACCTTAACCTCGCTTGCCCCAAGGATGACTTCCCCCTCCCAGTATTGATCAACTTGTTGATCTCACTGTGAGAGCCATGAAATGCTTTCTCTCATGGATGGCTTTTCGGGATCTGATCAAATTTTGGTAGCCCAGGCCGATCAACATAAAACTGCCTTCATAACTCCTTGGGAACCTTACATTATCGTGTCATGCCATTTGGCCTTAAGAATCTTTGGTGCGACTTATCAGTGGGCTATGACTTACATTTTTCATGACATTATGCACACTATCCTTGAGGATTATGTCGATGATCTTCTTGGCAAATCTAAACATCGCAGTGAACATCTCGATGTTTTAACCATTATTTTTGATCACTTTATTACAATATTCGTCCGTCTTCAACCAAAGAAATGTGTCTTTGGTGTTCTTTTGGAAAACTTCTTGGCTTTATCATCTCTTTGCATGGCATTGAGGTCGATCCATCTAAAGTCAAAGCTATCCTAGAAATGCCCCCACCCAAAAACCTCAAACAATTGCGTAGTTTGCAAGGTAAACTTCAATCTATCCGGCGTTTCATTTCCCAACTCTCGGATCGATGTCAGCCTTTCCATCACCTTCTTAAAAAGGACATTGCCTTTCAATGGAGTGAAGAGTGTCACCAAGCCTTTGAAGCTCTCAAAGCCTATCTCTTGCAGCCACCCGTGCTTATCCCACCACAGGACGATCACCCTTTCTACCTTTACCTTTCCACCACCGACCACGCCGTAGGAGCCATGCTCGCACATCGTGACTCTGAGCATCGAGAACAAGCCATTTATTATATAAGTCATACTCTCGTGGATTACGAGACTAGGTATACACATGTAGAAAAATTGTGCCTAGCCCTATCATTCGTAGCCACCAAACTCCGACACTACCTCCTGAATCACAAAACTTTTGTCATCACCAACACGGACCCCATTCATTATATGTATACCAAACCACATCTAAACCAACGCATCACTCGATGGCTTATGCTCCTTGCTGACCTCGACCTTGAATTTATACACCAGAAGTCAATCAAAGGACAAACCATTGCCGACCAACTCGCGGACGCCCCTTTACCTGGGGAACAATTTACCAATTTTAATTTCCCTGACGAACTCATCGCCACTCTTTCACTCAGGGAAGAGTCGTATCCAATGACCCTCTTCTTCGATGGATCCAAATGCCAGCGTGGCGGAGGGGCCGGTGTTGTTCTCATTCCTCTTGATGCTGAGCCTATGCCTCTTTCATTCCAGCTCGATTTCCCCTGCACTAATAATACAGTGGAATACGAGGCCCTTGTTTTGGGTCTCCAGGTTGCATTACACTTAGGTGTCAAATCTATTAATATTTTCGGTGACTCTCAATTGGTAGTCAATCAAGTTATGGGCATCTACCAATGTAAAAATGAGGAACTTCAAAAGTACAAACATTACGTGGATTCACTTTTGACCTCATTTACTCGTTATTCTATCCAGACCATTCCCCGCTCCACTAACAAATTTGCGGATACTATGGCTTGCTTAGCCTCGCAAATTCCTGCCTCACCAACTGACTCTGACATATTCGTCTTGGTCCAACAACTCTTTGCCCCATCTTACTCAGCCCCGATTGTTTGTATGATAAATAATGTGTCTGCTAATTCGCAGGATACCTAGTACCACCAATTTCACGACTACCTTACAACCTCCGTTCTCCCACCTGACCTTACTAGTACTGGAAAATGTGCTTTTCTTAAACGTGTTTCTCGTTATGTCATCATGGGGGGACTCCTTTATAAACGTGGCTTTGATGGCATCCTCCTTCGATGTCTAACCGGTGCGGAGGTCACCTATACCATCCAACAAGTCCATGACGGTATTTGTGGTGGACATTTTAGTGGCCTTTGCCGTGGCCAAAATGAATCCTTCACCTAGGTTATTATTGGCCTACTCTCATAACAATTTCTACTGAATATGTTAAGCGTTGTGTTATGTGTCAACAACATGCCAACCTTCAACATACTCCTAGCCATCCGCTACAGTCGCACGAGATCTTTGGCCTTTCTCATGAATGGGGTTTAGACCTTATTGGTGAGATTCACCCGCCCTCTTCACAACGCGTCACCATTGGATAATCACAAAGACAACAGAATATTACACAAAATGGGTGGAGGCCATTCCACTCATTTCAACCAAAAAAGAAAAAATTGTAGAGTTCGTTAACCATCACATTATCTGTCGTTTTGGTATTCCTCATCGCCTAATAACAGATAATGGTAAATCTTTCAAAAATAAGTTGTTACAAGACCTTTGTGACAACTTTGATATCAAACTTAGTTTCTCATCACCTTACTATCCACAGGCCAATGGTCAAGCTGAATCTTCTAATAAAACCCTAACCAAAATCCTCATGAAAGTTGTCAATGAGTCCGGAAGAAATTGGCATGATCACATCCCCTTTGCCCTTTGGGCTTATCGTACTAGCATTCGTACCTCCACTAATGCCACACCTTTTTCTTTGGTATATGGTACTGAGGTTGTCTTGCCTCTCGAAATACAAATACCTTCCCTCAGAATATCTCTTCAGGATATTCTCACCAACGACGATTTCCACCAAGAGCGGTTAGCCCAATTGGAGCTTCTTGATGAGCGTCATCTTACAGCTCTTGATCACCTTCAAATCTATCAAAAACGCATCAAGCGTGCTTATGATAAGCGACTTCATGAGCGTACCTTTAAGGTTGGTGATCTTGTCCTCAAAGAGAATCAACATGTAACCAAACTAGAAAAGAGCAAACGTGGAAAATTTGCTCCCAATTGGATTGGGCCTTACATAATCACTCACACTTATGGATCAGGCACTTATCGTTTAGCTTCGCTTAATGGTAAACCTGAGCCTGAACCCCTTAATGCTTTGCATCTTCGACCATTCTACTGTTGAATTTAGTGTTATATCACTTCTTATCTACCTTGCGCTCGTCCCTTGAGCTCATTTACCACCACATACACTTTGTTTCCTACATCTCAAAATAAAATCAAGCTCACATAGTTTGATTCTCACCTCCCCTTAAAGATGCCTTCCCCTTTTTAGTCTAGTCCATGACTTCAAAGTATTAAAATGACACATTCTTAATTCAACACCTATGGGATTTTCTTGAGTCAAACTTCCTACAAAACTAGATGCTTTACGCCAAACGGACATCTAGCTCTCTAAATTATATATAGACTGCTCCCTCGAAGGACAGCTATATTCCAAACTATTGCTGCTATTATATATAGACTGCTCCCTCGAAGGACAGCTATATGCCAAACTATTGCTACTATTATATAATAGACTGCTCCCTTGAAGGACAGCTATACACAGTCAGCCTTTATCAGGAGCTTCTCGCATTGATCAGCTTCGTGAAGACCTCAAGAATAATAAAATACATATCCCTTGTAGACTTCCCACATCGATCAGTCTATATTCAGCAAAATAAAAGCCACATTCAAAAGAACTTTTGAGTCATGGACTTGTCTATTTAGGTTAGGTTCTCTTTCGTCAGAATACTCACTTTATAACAAGTTCTCTGCGCCTCAGCTACATCATCCACCTCACCTCACCATTTGTTAAAACAACAAAACTCAAGGGACGTGACGTACACCCGATATATTGTGATTATACAACTCTTTTCACCTATTGACTTCTCGTCTATGTACAGTACATAGGGGTTCAAGCTCATTCTACGTTATTATGTGGTTTGTTTAGCTCTTTTCACCTACGGAGCACTTTTTCCTCTTTGACTCGAATCTAGGATTATGTGTTGATCTTAATCAGGACATGGTTCCCTACCACTTGGATAGGCTAACTTTCGCTTCACTATACCTATTCCACATCACCATTCATTACCAACACCAACAACATTACCCTACCAATATCAATACTTTTACCAACCAACGAATTGCCTAACCATACCTAAATTGCCTGAATTCACCTCTCCCTGGTCCTAAGGGAGAACTACATCGGTCTGAGGCCCCTCCTTGCTTTGTGCAATGGGCTATGTAGGCAGCACTTCGGAGATATGGTGTCTCCCAAGGTTAGCTCGACCATCCCCTACCATAACCTATCATGTGTTGTAAATATACATAGTTTTGGGTATTTCTATTTGATAACACTCATCTTTATCCTTTTTCAAAACAAAAAGTCAAAACACAAACATTCTTATTATTATCATAACTCAAATCAACATACATATTCAGTTTTATTTAGACGTTAAACAAATACATCTTCTCTATCATCGACGCGCAGGTCGGCATCCTTATTTACTCTTATACCTCGATAACATTCACTTAGACCCTCACGCCTCATCCCGAACCAGGTGATGATCGTGATCGTCGACGCCTCTCGCCGGGCCTCTCCATCCTCAAAGGTACCATGGCTATTGGTACCGCCCACTGATCTGCCAATCTCTCCTGTAACATGTGAATACGCTCTCTCGCATGGAGGTATCTTGCCTCTAGTCCCTCCGCTCGTGACTCCGCAACCGCTAACAATCCTCTTGTCTCATTCACCTGCGTTTGGAGCTGATGAACTAAACTCTGCAGACGATCTCTCTCCGCTGTAATCATAGCTATGTCAGGATGATCACGTTCACCTCGCAGCTCTGTTACCCACCATAATCTATAGGCCTCTGTCGTTCCTGCATCCATCACCCTGCGATCGGCTGCTATCTCCTCTGGCCCTTCTGGAGGTGTTGGCCGGGGAGGTGAGAATGCTGCCTCCGCGTCGATCCTCATATATGGTCTATAAGCCAGGGGTATATCCTGCACAAATCCAAATTGTCACCACACACGATCTAGAGGAATCCTCTCATACTCACCTGGCCTGTGCCCCGCGATCCACCTCAATCGCTCTACACCCCTCAACTCCTCAGCTATGTTCTCTGTTACCATATAGTTCCCGTAAGGCCTCAACATAGATATCCATGTAATCACCATCTCCCATACCTACCTATAATACTCGGTGTCACCCGTCACGGCACAGGATCTTGCCTCTTGTTACTATCTGGACCCATCGTCGAATCCCAACCTCTGCACTCCGGTCTCTCCTGACTGGATGGGTCGGCTATTGGTCACACACAAACAATGTGCTCATAGGCCCAACAATGTAATAAAAATGAACAATCCAGTGTTGTCCGGTGATTTCGTCTACAAGCCCATAAACCCCTGTATAGCTCCGCCAAATATGCAGGTGCCCATGCAAAAGTAACGCTCATTTCTATCATTTCCCAAATAACACTCATCAATGCTTTTGGAAATCTTCCACCCTCCGCCCTCGGTAATGCATAATACCCCACCGCTATCATTAATAGCACGGCCAACCTTGTTTCCTCAGGGTGTGTTGCATACATTGTACCATACGTAAATGTTAAACCTCATTGTGTCAAATCTCGTGCAGCTGAACCAAATACTGCTGTTATCGCTGCCCCCCGCTAGGCAACGCCTGCTTTGATACACTATTTTTCCTATCATTGGGAGTCTCAAAATACGGAACACATCTTCCAAAGTCATTGTCATCTCCCCTGTTGGCAGATAGAAGGTATTCCTTTCTGGATTCCATCTCTCAATCAACACCTGCAACATAGCATGGTTACGTGTGATTCTTGAATAATAGCGGATTCCACTTAACCCCAAATGATTTATCAATGCCCATTCAGCTGGTGTTACATCCGCTCGGATTCGTGACAACAATGCGCTGGTACAGTATCATTCATCCTTAACCCTACTTCCGCCTGCATACATCAAAACGACACATAATTATTCAATAAAACAAATCTCCACGGGTTTTTCTCAAATTCTGGAAACTCCTACGATGTATATCGGTTATAGATAACGATCTGGTTTCTAGCTAACGATCTTGGTTATCTCTAAGCGATACTTAGATCTTGTCAAAAAATATACACCCTGCTTAAAAACATACACCTACGATAATTATTTTGCCCGTTTACTCCTATCTATACCTAAAAACATACGTGACCACCCTGCTTACCTACCCCATAGCACTCACCCCATCCCAAACCCTTGCCTATCACCTTTTCTTTCTCATCTTTACCCACTTACACTTCTCTCATCCTATTCACAAAACAAGCAAGAATCAAATTACAACCAAAATGTTTACCTCTTGGGCTGCAGACTTGAGGTGGAACTTGTCTTCCCTCTCGTCCCTGCCTTGGATGCTTCTCCTCGTTCAGCCATGTTCACCACCCTTTTCAAATTTGCCTTTCTGCTTTCTGAATCTCAGCCCACATTCACTTCATCTGTCTCTTTCCTCCTTATCACTCAAATTCTTTCATGCAATCACATGTATCGATCGTCAAACAGTAATCGCATTCACGTATTTAACTTGTTGCATGACTCTAAAAATAAGAATGCTCAAAATAAGAACTTGATTGCCACCCAAGCTTTTCTATTATTTTAGAAAGCTCATATTTGAATAACCGGTATCGGTTAGCTAACGATATCGGTTTACTTGCCTACCGACATCGGTTATCTAACCGATATCGGTCACATACATACTTTTTTTTTTACATAGTTCTTTTCTTTATTTTCTACCTAATTTTTGTGGTACCCGTCCCTTTTTCTGCATAAACAACACCATTATCTATAATTTTTCATCAAATCCATATCTCATCACAATTTCATCAACATCATCTATCTATATTACAAAAACAAACAAGCCATCAACAAACGATATCAAAAACCATCAATCTATACACCATTTGGATCCAACTCAAAGCACTCACATACATTCGATTTCACAAACCAGTGACAAAACACATACAACATTTCATAACACAACATGTCAATTAAACTCATCATCTATATATACATACATCCCATCAACAAAAGACATCAACACCATCAATATATAAACCATGTGGGTCAAAATCATCATATCTATATATCAAAAGTTTCAAATATACAATGTGCCCTGCATAGGGGCCTCTCGTGATCTCATAATAATACAAAGCCCGCACGCGACCACAATAATCTCAAATAATCTCGACTCGGCTCGCAGGCCGGTCTCTCATATCAAAAATATACTCGGCTCGCAGGCCGGTATCAACTGTACAACCCGTACTCGGCTCGCAGGCCGGTATATACAATAAATGAATAAATGAATGAATACATCATATGTAGGCACGCAGGCCTCTATAAACATAACCGGTTCGTAGACCGGTGCCCATATCCACTGTACAAACACAAACTATCTCCTCTGCAGGGATCCCTCAGCTCTCCCCACCGCCCTCACTTTGTCTCCCTGCTGGTCCTGTCTTGCCTCTCGCCTCCTCCTCCACATCCCGGACCCACCGTGTGCTTGCACCCCCACAGGGATCTCTGGCTACGAGAGGTCTCGGCTCATGTGCCGTATATGGTGATAGTCAGCCCGGTACCATCAGAACATCCCGATAATCTGGGCCTCCGCTCTCGCCTCCATATAGCGGGCTGTGCCACCATCGCTCTTGGGGGGCTGGTCCCCGACTCCTAATAATAGTGCCCCTGTTCGGTGCACGTGGCTGTCATGGGTTTCTGTCTTTGGTGCCGCTTTGGTGGTGCCACTTGGTGGTGCTGTGGTGGTGCCTGTGGTGGTGCCACTGGTGGTGCCTGTGGTGGGGCCTGTGGCTGTAATGTGTGGCCATGCTGGGCTAGTGACCACTGTAAGACACCTATACGTGCTGTGCGTGAAAGTGCCTGTAATAACTATACCTGGCCCCTGAGCTGGTCCCTCTCTGCTATCACCGCCGCCAAGTCTGGCTGTGCGGGCTGTGCTCTCCTCGCGGCTCTCTCTCCTACCCACCATACCAAAAATGATCCCGTGCAGCCGGCGTCATCCACGGTATCATCTGCAGGCCTCTCGGCTACCCAATCTGGGTCCACGGGCTGTGGTACAGGCAGTGGGGCCTCTACATCATCCCTCTGTACTGAGGGAAGGGAGGTGGCTCATCCTGTCATAGCCCCATCTGCCGTCGTACCCTCTCCAGGGGTATCCACTCATGCTCTCCTGGCCTCCGTCCTGCTATCCAGAATGTATACTGGATCCACCGCAACTGTGATCGGGCTCCTCCGCGGGGCTGATGACCTCTGTAAGGCCTCCATACAATATCCAGGGTAGTCACGCCCTCTAATACATGCCGGTAATACTACATCCCGTCCGGTGAGAACTGCTCGTGGCTGGCCCACGACCCCCAGCCACCTCTGAAAGCCATATCTATAAATCACCTGTGGCCCTGGCTGCTGGGGCAGCCCTACTGGTCGAATGCATATGATATGCTCATATGCCCAGCAGTGTAACAAAAACGTAGAGCAAATCCCGAATCGCCTCATCCGGTGGTAGCCCCACAGCTCTCGGTATAACTGCACCAGGTATACTGGTGCCCAAGCATAACATGTATGCTCCTCAACCATCTCGTGTAATACCCCCATCAGCGCCCATGGAAAGCGGCCTCCCTCTGAGTCCGGGAGGGCGAAGCATGTAATGCCGATCATCATCAACACGGCAAGCCGTGTCTCATGTCGGTGGGCACGATACATATCCCCATAGGCGATGCTCGCGCTGTGATAAGTCAATAGCGCGGCTGCATCCCCGAATACCTGTAAGATGTTGTCCATGGCTGTCTCTGCATCCACCTGGAAGACTACCTCTCCATCGATCGGTAATCTAAGGATGCGATACACATCCTCCAATGTAATGGTCATCTCTCCAGTCGGGAGATGGAACACATTGGTCGCCGGATCCCATCTCTCGATGAGGGCGACCATAAGACTGTGATCCCTCTCTATCGCCCTATAACGCTGGACTCCGCCGAGTCCCACCTCGCGCATGATGGCCCACTGCGCTGCGGACACGTGTGGCCGCATCCGTCTCAACAACGGGGGCATCCTATCCCGCATCGTCAGCTGCTGACGTGCCTGCAAAACCAACTCACTGCATTAGCCCTACTCTTTATCACAACAACTCCTTTAACCTTCTATACCCCCTTTTAACCACCCGACCACACAACCACCCCATTTCCCCCCCCCACCCACCAACCAACCTTCCTATCAACCTCTACCCCTTCCCTCTTCACCCCAATAACCATAACTCCCAAACAATAACCAAAACACCCAAATAACAACCAAACACCCAAAACCACAACAAAACCAAACAAAAAAATAGAAAATCCTAACTAGGGACCGGTACCGGTCACCCATGACCGACACCGGTCCCCTCTCCACCGACGCCGGTCGACGTACGACCGACACCGGTCAACCACAAAACCACCGTTGCCCAAAACTTCTTGACCGATGCCGGTCGCTTAGTGACCGGCATCGGTCACTGAAAAATTACCGGGCCGAACCCGACGCGGCCCCCCAAATCCATTTTTCCCCTATTTCTCTCTATTTACCCACCCTAACACCCTAAAAACCTACCCACCCTGCCGCCTTGACCTATTTAACCCATCTATCCTCTTCATTTTTCAAATAACTTCAATTTATTCATTATTTTATCAAAACATGGATTCCTACCCAAACCCCCAAATATAGCTTAACAACATCAAATTCACACAATGAAGGGTTTCAAACCTCTGGTGCAGCGACACACGTCGTCGTGGTGGGATAGGTGGTGGTGGTCAGGTGGTCCAGTCCAGCACCTCCAGCTCCTCCTGGCTGTGCCATGGCTCTCAAACTCCTCTGCTGGGTCCTCCACCAATCAAATGTTGCCTCCTCCTCGCTAGGGCCTACCAATCACTCACTTCTCCACTCAAATAGTGCCACCTCAGCCGAAAAACTCAACAATCTCACCAAAAGACCTCAGACAACTAAAATTGGTTTTCAAATTGACAATATGACAATGACAGGCCGTATTTTTCTTTTTATAGGTTTTCGACCTATAACCGATACGGTTATATTGTGCCCTAAGGAACCGGTATCGGTCACCTAACCGATATCGGTCATAGACAATCGATATCGGTTTTATCCCACCTCTTCCCCAATTTCTGCCCTTATTTACTAATCACCCTTTCTCACAACATCACCTATATCCACCTTGGCTGAAAACCCTTTGTTAACTTCATTGGCCCGACCCAAGGCCGCAACCAACCAATTTGGCTGACCCAAGCCCGCCCAGGCCGCACTTGCCCATTTGGCCGACCCACGGCCGCAACCAACCCATTTGGCCCGACCCAAGGCCGCGACCATCCATTTGGCCCACCCCAGACCCATTTGGCACCAGGCCACCCATTTGGCCCGACCCAAGGCCGCACCCAACCATTTGGCCCGACCCAAGGCCGCAACCATCCATTTGGCCCGACCCAAGGCCGCAACCAACCCATTTGGCCCGACCCAAGGCCGCACCCAACCATTTGGCCCGACCCAAGGCCACCAATTAAATACCTCACCCAACATCAACAAAATACAATTTTATCCACCCATCCTGTAGCTCTTTGTTCAATCGAGCTCACTGTTCATGTTTTAGCATGATTAGGGTCCTTGACTTGATCGATCGACCAACTTTGCCTAGACCAAGACCGTGACATTTATCTCAACCAAACCAACCATTTGGTACTGCCGAACATGCCTAAACGTTCCTGTACCTTACCCGTTATATCCCTGGAGCTACTTCCTATGCCTTGGATACTAGGATTATATCACCCTTGTTTGGATAAACTATCGACCTTTGCTATGAATTGCTTGTTTTTGCTCTTCAAAATCATGTACCACACTGTCACTCACTCTTTGCATTTCAACGTGCGTCTGCTTCCTTGGACCTACCCCACCATCTTACCATCATCTCAACACCATTTCCCTTTATCAACCCTATCCCTGATTTCACGCTACCTCAATCTGTGATAGATTTGAGGGGGATTACCTATACCCTTAACAGGGGTAACCACTTCTTATTATTGTCATGCAGCTTTAACAAAGACAAGCTACACAACAACAAGGGGCTAATGTAGACACCAAATTTGTGTCTTACGACCCCCTGTGCCCCGCATCTCATTTCTGCAACCTAACCTCATCACCTAAACCTTACACAATTATTTATTAATTACCTTATAATTAATAAATCCACATCGCCATACCTGCCACCTCATTTCGCCACCTCATCATGACCTAGTCTTAACCCTAAATTAACCTAATTAAGACCTATAACTTGGTCCACATCCACACCCATGACTAATTACTCCTCACCCGCACCTAAAACCAACCTCATAATGACTTGACCAAGCCCATAACTAATCCCTCGGGAGAAAAAGAGGAAAAGGCTGGCTATTTTACTAAAAATAGCCCGCTTTGACTTTGACCGATCTGGGTTCTACTCGACCGCCGTCGGTTACGTAACCGCCATCGGTTCCCTGTAAATGACCACTCCCAACCAAAAACAAGGGGTTGGATTTTGGTGGATCAAAAAGGAGAAATCATTGGAAGAATCCAAAATTTACTTGGCTAAACAGAGACAAGTGAAAGAAAGAAGAAGAGTTTGCAGAGAAGGACATCAAGCCCAAAAACTGCAACTGAGTAACTAGAGCCTTGTGACACTCATCCAGTATCAGGAGAGAGATAGCTCATCTTGGGTTGTCAGATCATCCTACTTGAGCCTTGTCTTCATCATCACAGTCCCAGAACCTGCATTTTCCATCAAGAACTAGTAAGTAAGTCTTATACGTTCTTTTAATAACATTTCTTGAATTTCTGAATCACAGCCATCATAAGTCTATTCCTAGATCTACTACCCAGCAACACACTACATCTAACTGTCATTCCTCCACCCTTACATTACCCCAAGAACACCCCCCGTATTCTCTGAGTCCTTCTCATCACCCCATTACCTAATCCCACCCATTCATCAGCCTTATAAAACAACACACCCACCTTACAACCAACCTTCACCAAAAGCCCCTAAAACATTGCCCCTACCGATATCGGTTAGCACCAACCGGTACCGGTTACAGTGACCGGCATCGGTCACCTTGATTCTAAACCAAGACCAGCCCTTTCTCTATTGTTCTAACAAGGTAAACAAATTGTAATTGGACAATAGCTTATTTGTTAGAATTTGTGTTAATTCATATTAGCAGGGGAACTGACCACCTTCGAAAGGAAGTTTTATATTTCCTGGGCCCAAGGCAGTTCCCTCATTTATTGTCTAATTAAAATCTGGTGGTCTTGTATTCTTACTTGCAGGTAGTCCTTCCCAGACAAAAAGGAGTTCTTCGCAGTCGATCTGATCTTTCTCTACGGTACGCGCACACCCTCTCGACATTCAACAGGTATTCCTCCTAGCCCTAACCCTTATCTGTTTCTTAAAGGAATGAAAGGATAGAAGCAACTCTATTCCCAAACATTTGAACAAACCAGCTGACCATGTTTATTTGGTCATTTTATAAATTTGGCTACATCTTTACTCATCAAGACCGCATTGGAGGGTGGATAAAGACTGGGTGGGGCATTTTTAGCCCAAATTGTGTTTTCTACCACATTGGAAGAATGATGATCCCATTTCCATATTTGAAATGTCTCTTTAGCATCTTTTTCAACCACGGCCCTCTACATTTTTTCCTAATATCTCCTTGCTTTATCATTTTTATTCATCGGTGGCACTTTTAGAGTTGAGATCTCCATGTGAGGATTGTAAATTTGCTTCCATACTGTGCATACTTGTCATAGTGGTGCTTCAAAATCTAGCTATGAAAAACTTATTTGTTGTTTCTTATGGTTTTATGTGTTTGTTATAAAATTGTTTAAAGTTGTTTATTCAATCAAACAAATAATATACCTTTAATCATGAATTCATTAAAACTCATACAATTATTTTTTTTCATTTGGTTCGTTCTAATGTTTAATTTAAAATTGCACCCATCTCGATTAGGTTGAACTCAATCATTGACGTAAAAATGGAACCTGTCTCCAAGTTGTGGGACCTTGTGCACTTGAGACAGGACCTCTAGGGAAGGCTGGTTTGTCTACCTATTTCTAATGCTACTACTACTCCCAATTTTGAAAGGGAAACCTTACCTAATGATGCCAAGGGACCAAGGATATAAGGAGAACATGAAAATTGAAAACAAAACTAAGGGAGGTGATAGCACCGAGAAAAATTGGGACGATAACAATCTATTTTGAGCGAAAGTGAAAGGGAATTCATAAAGAGAGAGGCTAGGAATGCGTAACATAGGCCAAAATGCAATCACACAATTGATTTCACAAGACACAACAAAAAAATGGAACTAGAAGGGATATGAGAGTAGAAAAACACAAGGGAAAGGAAAGAAAGAAGGATATAAACATGTTAAGGCAGAGAATAGCCACAAAATATTTTATTGCTTCCAGATTTGCACAATCTATTAAATGGTGTATGAGGCCGATATCCACATGCAAGAACCAGATCTAGAGGCTTATAACTCAAAATATAAAGATATAATCCTTAGCAAACACTAGAGGATCCAAAATGTCCAACCCTTTACAATGAGTCATGCTCTTACATTTATAGATAAATCGATGAGAGAAGAAGAGGAGGAGGAAAATATGATTTGAATCTTCAACCACCAACAACCAACAAAGAATGAATGCCTATAAATCCACCTATAAATCTATCAAATACACTTCCCCATATCTTTTTTGGCATGTAGGAGAAGGAAGGAGGTGAGATCTACATCAAATCAGGTGGTTGGAGCAATCAAATCTTGCATTAATGGCATGAGGGACATTTTCCATTCTCACCTACCAAAACCTACCAAAATTTGAATTTGAATGATCTGATGGTGGCCCACATCAATAGCTTTCAAATAAGACAAAAATCACACCACAATCGAACTCTTATAACAAAAATTATGATGATTTGAAGTCTACAGGTCACTCTGACATGTAATGACACATGTGCTACAGTGATAGAGAATTGAAAAATGACCAACTGTGCATCTACTTTTTCACCTTTCCACATGTCATCAAAAATGGTTTGTCATTAGTATTTGGTGCCCATTTGGTGTGCTTTTGATTGGTTGTTGCATAGTAACACACTCAATATCCGACATATACCATGTGGCATAGAGATGGTGTAGAAAAAGTGCAAAAGGCGCACATAGAAGAATTAAGTGTGGAAGAAGAAAAAGGGAAGGAGGCATGTAAAAGTAATGCACGTGGGAGAAATGAAATGGGAGGAATACATGTAAGAGGAATGTATGGAAGAGGTAAAATCATTACAAAATAATGTGTAGAAGTAAGGAAGGGGTGCACAAGAATGTCAAGGACTTAGCTAATTTTGGGAAGCAAGTCTAAGGCGCATGCGAAGGATGCATGAACTACTTGGGAAGAAGGTGAATGCGTAGAGATTGGGTGTGAGGGAAAATGGAATAGAATAGAGGAAAAGAAAGAAAATATGGGAGGCATAAAAAAGGAGGAGTGCACAAGGGCACATGAGGAACTACAGCCAGGGAATGTGTCAAAAGAGATAATTGAAGTGCATGTAACCTACAATGTAGAACCTTAGAGTCAGAATGGAAATATAAGTTGTCTAAATAACTAGGGAGTTATTTTGGATAATAGTTTGGTGACTTTTGGGGCCATCTTCTGCTAGATGAAGGAGATCAAGTATCTGGAGCATCCATTGGGCATGGAGTTAGCATGTATATGAACCTCTAATCTGCAACTTTGAAGAACTACCCCTAAGTCACTTGAAGCATGTTCTAACTCTTTTTTTGAATCCTAAAAAAAAAAAAATGCTTTGGAAGATGCCTAACATCCTGAAAAGCAACAAAAGAGTGTGTGCAAAAGAAGCACAAGAAGAAATAACTATGTACAAACAAAACAATGTGCACACAACACACTTGGAGGAATTGAAACTACTCTAATATATACAAAATGATGTACAAGCTTAATGGAAGGGTTTGAGATAGATCCCATTGACTAGGGATTGATAGCATGCCTCCATCAAGATGAGATAACTCAAAAGAGTTAGCCTCCTTACAAGAAATGATAATATATGGGCCACTCCAAAGTGCATCAAAATTTGAATGGCACCTTGGTTTGGCTCTGTCAGCATCCCATTTTAAGACCAAGTCCCCAAATTTGAAAGCTTGAGGCCTAGCCTTTCTATCAAACCACTTCTTTGTTGATTGTTGATGTTGTTCTAGCTTGATCATGGCATAGAGTTTCTTTGATTCTTCAAGTTCAACCAGCTCTACCATTCTGATTTCTCTCTTTTTTGCCCTTCAAATTCTAGTTGTTGGGAAAGTGATAATGAATTCAACTCAAGTATCAAAGGAAGTGTAGCCTCCTTTCCATAGACAATCTTATAAGGATAAAGTTCCTATTGCCTTTTTCATTGTGATTTTTCTTCCCAGAGTGCACATGCGAGACCTTTGTATGCCACTATCTTTGGTTGATATTCATTGTCACTTCATGATCCTGATCAGGTTCTTATTTTTTGACTCTACCAAGCCATTACCTTGAGGGTAATAATTGGAGAAGTCTCTTCAAAGTATATACCAAGACTAAGAGCCCAATCAGTGATTTTAGTACCAAGGAAGGATTTTGCATTATCTAAAATAATTGTTAAGGATGTCAAACCTTGTTACAATACCTTCAGAAATCAAGGATGACTGACTCGGTTGATTCCTTGAGTGTGATAATTTTGTCCATCTGGTGAAGTAATCCATAGTTGTCAACACCCATTTATGTCCAATGCTTGAAGGAGGATTGATCATGCCTATGAAGTCAAGACCCCATTGTGCAAAAGGTTGATCTACTTGGATTGGTTGGAGGGGAAGCACTGCCAATTTCTTCTTTCTTGCAAAGAAAGTGCATTCTTTGCATTTCATGACCCACTTGTGCATGTCATGAAAATAGGGTAGGCCAAAAGAATCCTGCCATTATAATCTTCATTGTTGTAGTCTTGGCAGAGAAGTGTCCACTAGAATCCATCATGAAATTATATTAACACTCTTTCAATTTATGTGTCATCATCAATACACCTCAACAACACATGCCATCAAGATTCTTTTTAAAGAGAAGGCCATCAATCAACACATATGGAATAGATACAACCTCAGATGTCTTCTCTTTGTTTGTTTTTTATCTAGGAGGGTATGCCCTCGAAAAAGGAATGTGATCATGTCCTTCATCCAGTTGTGCACTAGGGGTTTCATTTTTTTTAGGTTCTACATGCATGGAGATCTTCATCTAAAAATAATGAAGTCTCAAGTTCATCTTTGCATCCTCAACAAGTTTTTTTTACAGAGTGCACTACCTCTAACTAGCTTTTGGCTTTGATAGTCACATCATATCCATGATTTTGGTCACCCATCATGCTCTCTCTTCTCATTGATTTTATGCTCCCATGATGAAGTCTCTCACTTGAGTGAAACTAACACCTTGATATGATTTGTGGTGAGCATACTCTTGAATTTCTTGAGCACACATGATGGCATAGACCTATTTCTCCATGTGACTATATTTCAATTCATAATCCTTCATGTTTGACTGAAGAAAGCCACTAGCTTCTCCATTCCTTGTTCATTTTCTTGTGTCAAGGATAACAACAACACTCACATCAGCTCCATAAGCATAAAGGATGAAATCCTTTGAATAATCCGAGGTTGATGAGTGTTGGCACACAAGAAATTTCTTTCTTGATCTTGTTGAAGCTTTTTTTTCCTTCTTTTCCACTTGAAGGTTGTGTCCTTCTTGAGCATGAGGGTGATGGGCCTTACCTAGTCCCTACAAAGTTAGGAATGAATCTCCTAACAAATTTGATTTTTCCTAGGAAGGATTGTAAGGATTTCTTGTGCACTGGAAGGGAAAGAGAGCCGGATGGATGGATAAACACACTCAAGATCAATTATGATGCCATCCTTTGAGACCACATGGCCCAAAATCTTTCCCTTCACCACAAAAAAATTACACTTCTTGGGGTTAAGAGACACCCCAAAATTTTTACATCTCTCAAATACTTTCTCTAGATGTGTCATATGATCTGCTGCTCTACTTTGAGAAAGATAGTTATGTCATCTAGGTAAACCAAGATGAACTCATTAATATATCCTTTGAAGGAAATATCCATGGCATGTGAAATGTTGTGCCTACATTTGATAGACCAAAGGGCATCTTTTGATATGCATATATTCCCCATTTGGTTGTAAATGTTGTTTGAATTGATCCTCTTCCTTGACCAGATCTGATTGAAGCCAAATACCCATCCAACATAGAAAATTTTTGCACCAGCCACATCATCTAAAAATCTACTCCATAGAAGGAAAAGGATAATGATCCTTGAAAGATGCCTTATTCAAATCTCTAAAATCAACACAAAGTCTGATTTCACCATTCTTCTTACATGCACTGGAACAAGATTTGTGACCCAGTAGAGAGTATTTGATGGGAAATATTATTTTCACCTCAATGAGTTTAGATAACTCTTTTCTCATGAGGGCTCTATCCTTGGATTGACTGGCTCTTTTTTTTTCTATGGGGGCTTGATGCTAGGATCAAGGTCAATGGAGTGTTGAGAAACACTTGGATCAAATCCTTTTAGGTCTTCATACTCCCATGAGAATATGTCATTATATTTTTGACATAGAGAGAGATGAAGGCCTTTTTCATCATGCACAAAGCTTTACTCAAAAAAACTCCTTTCACATGCATAATAGTGATAGGGAGAGAGTCTTCTTGCATGTCACGCATATATTATTTTCTTCACCCTTGAACTCATCATCAGGGATAAATATTTTCTCTAAGGTGACCAACCCTTTAGGAAACTTGTTTTCTTTAGCTGATCACTTGGTCACCATAGTTGTCATGCAAGTCAACTTGCATGCTTGAAGAGAACTCTTCATTTTGAATGAACTAGATGATCTTGTGTCACTTTCAAACACTTTCCAGCTGGTGTTGTTATCTAGAATGATGGTCTGATTACCATCTTAACATGTTGTGCATGTTTCCTTGACAAAATCCTCCACAGGAGAAAATTGTGAACCAAGTGTGACCATCTGATCAGCTTCTTTGTTCATCTTTCCTTGGCACCACCTATAGATTTAGAGCATCAAATCTCTCAAGGAGGTCCCAAACTCTATGTTTATAAGCTTTGAGAAGCTTATTCTTTTTGTACACTTTTTTGTGACTTGGTGGATAACCAATTTTGTGTCCCCAAAGATCTATAATGCCTTAATCCTTTTTTCTTCTCAACAATAAGAAGACCATGCACCAATGCTTCATATTCTACTACATTTTTGAGCATGTGAAATAAACCTTTGTGTGCATGAAGAATAATTTCTCATCCTTGGGAGAAATGAGAACAACACTATGCACCCATCATTTCTACTAGGATCCATCAAAGTACAACTTCCACAGACCAAATTTTTCTTTATTTTTCTTGAGCACACGTGACAAAACAACTTCTTCTTCAAGGATGTAATAAGTGTCCAAGCCCAGTTTCAAAAGCTTTAAGCTCTTCAACATATGGATCAAATTTTGGTGCCTTTCCACCCACTCATCTAGCACTAAGTTCAGGTAGAGGAGGAGGAATAGGTTGCTCTTCAAAAACTAAAACTTGTTCTTCTTCTTGGATTAGGCAATTGGCTTGGAGAGGAGATGGGTCATATGACTCAACATGATAGGAAAATATTGGCTCATCTTGTATGGTAAACCAGGTACCATACCTTGTTCTTAATAACATATGAGACCAATCAGAAGACAAGTAACCACCCACTTTAGCAGTAAAATCCCTTGATAAACATAAGGAAAACAAAGGAGGTAGGTCAATGATTGACACATCTTGAGTTATAGTGAGGCTTGGACATGCATGGAGGGTTAACTCAAGATCCTTGATGACTCCCAAAGTGGTGACAGTTGAGCCATCAAGTTGTAAGACTCCTTTGGACAAAGGGGTGTACTTAAGACCTAGGACATCAACAATTTTCTTAGGCATGATAAGAAGTACTAGCACTGAGTCAATCATACAATTATGTGCATGAAGGTGTTTACCTATGATCAAGGACATATAGAAGGGTGGGGTTTTGACAACCTTACTTACTTTTTCTCCTCTTCTTGACAAATATTGATATAAGATGCATGGTTTTTGGACAACTAGATCAACACATGGAAGTTGGGCCAAAGCTTCATGCAATAGTCACGCTGAGATTGAATGGCCAGGGCATCCCACATTGTGACATTCACATTTTCTTCTTCATCTATCCACAATGTTGAATGGAAGGCCCATTGACTTGTGCATTTGGGGCACAACAACATCTTTTCTTGGTTTTTTCAGGTGTAGAGGTAGGGGCCTTAGCTTGCATAGAGGCTTGACCTACCAAAAGAGGGGCACACACTTCTTCGAGAAGGAGTATTGTGTGAACCTCATGCATGTAGGAACTTATGTGCACCTTTATTTATTAGATGCCTTAGTTGCATCTCTTTTTTTTGAGGATCATCTGTGTTGTGTGATAGAGTTAAGGTTGTGCACTTGAGTCCAACATTCTCTTCTTATACCTTGTGTTATCAACAACTTGGGCATGTGGTCTATTTGTATCATCTATAGCTTGATTGATTACACAAATCTTCGGTGCACCAAAGAAACATCAAATTGGCCTTTGGAGGAGCTTCAGGCTTTTCTTTTTTTTTTTTCACTTGCTTGCTTGTGGAAGGTTCACAATTAGAAGCATTCATGAATCATATAAGGCCTATGTGTTTGCATGGCATTGTGTAGTATATTGATATGAGGGCATGTTGCAAGGAAAGCACCATTCTGACTCTTGATCCATATTGTTTTAAATAGAACTAGTGCTTGACTTGTGTTGGGCACTAGAAGAGGTTGTGTTGGAGGAAAAATTTGTAAGGGAAGATGCACATTAGCATGCCATCTATCATTTTTTTTTCTTTCCCATATCTTTGGTTTCCATATTGATTCCACTAGGGATGATTTTTTGGTTATGCCCCTTGATTAGAATTATTTTTGAAGGCTTGCACTTGCTTTTTTCTCTAAAGATATGACTTTATTGGACAAGTTTCTAATCAAGGGCCTTCATTTCTTCATCTTCTTTTTTCTACATGTGGGAGAGTAGGATGTGGATGTGGAACTAGGTTGTTGCACTTTTCTCGGGAATAAGAGAAATAAAGGTTGGGGCACTGAGACATTTCTAGGAATAAGGGCATAGGCGGTCTAGGGGCTAACTTTCCCACCTGGATGAGACTATTTTTTGCCCTTATTGCAATGTTTATAAGCAAGCAGTAAGGTTCTACCTCCCATGGATTGAATCATGACTGAAATGTCACTATTCAAATCCCTTAGATAATATAAGAAAGCATGTTGGGTTGTAGGCCTTACCACTTGAGGATTTTATCCCAAGTCTTTTAAATCTAATATTGAAATCAGTCATTTGTTCATTGGGCACCCTCTTTGTTGTAGTCAGTTGCTCCACCAGTGATAGGTGATCTAACTTGTCTTCAAAATAATTACATAGAGATGTTCCAAGCTCATCCCAGGTGGCAATAGATGTAGGTCTCAAACCTCTATACCATTGAGTGCTTTCCTTTGAATGAGGTTGCAAAACCTAACTACTACATCATCATGTGTGATCAAATAGACAAGAGCACACATTTTCTACATCCTAGATGTGCTCAATAAGGGTGACTTGATTCTCACCAGTAAAGTATGGAATACTTTTGAGTGTGGTTGTTGGCATATCATGTTGTGCATTTAGAACAAGAGGGATTCCACTAGTGAAGTTGGAAAAAGTTCCTTGGAGGAGGAGGTGGTTGTAGTGCCATGCCATAGTAGGTGTACACAGTCTATGTTGTGGAGGAGTGGAATGTGCATGCGTGCATGCTGGAGATGGGGATGCATGCATGGGTGTTTTTCTACGTGTTCTCCTTGAGATATAGTGGAGGTACTCAAAAGATGCTTCAATTGTTGTGCTTTGTCTGTATGCACTCTTCTCATGAAAGGTGCTCAGGACTACTAAAAATAGTAGATCTGGAAAGTGTTGGGAGTCACCAGATGTGTTGAAATGAGCCTCAAAGGATGGAAATCACTAAGCCACACACCAAACTTAGCAATGATGAAATTTAAGCTTTAAATGTTTGTCCCACCAGGCATGTGCCAGAAATATATTGGAGCTCAAACTTGCACCCATCTCAAATCAAGGTTGAAAAGAACTGAGTCATTGAGTCAACAATGGGATTATCTCCAAGTTGTGGGACCTTGTGTGACTTGAGAAAGACCTCCAGAGAAGGTCGGTTCCTCTACCTATTTCTACTACTACTACTACTCTAATGCTAAAAGGAAAACCTAAGCTAATGATGCCAAGGGACCAGGATAGAAGGAGAACATGAAATGGAAAACTAAACTAAGGAAGGTGATAGCACCAAAAAAAGTGGGATGAACATTATTTGTTTTGAGTGAAAATGAAAGGAAATGCATAAAGAGAGGCTAGGCATGTGTAACACATAGACCAAAATGTAGTCACATAATTGATTCCATGAGACACAATAAGAAAATGGAGTTAAAGGATTTGAAAATGAGCACAACAAACACACAATATAAGGAAAGGCAAGAAATAAGAATATAAACATGTTAAGGTAGAGAATAGCCACAAAACAATGCTTCTATTACTTCCAGATATGCACAATCTATTACAATGGTGTATGAGGTTGATATCCACATGTAAGAACTAAATCTAGAGGCCTGTAACTCAAAATAAAAGATACAAAATCCTTAGCAAACACTAGAGGATCCAAAATGTCCAACCCTTTATCAATGAGCCATGCTCTTACATTTATAGATAAATCAATGAGAGAAGAAGAGGAGAAGGGAAAAATTGATTTAAATCTTCACACTAACAACAATAATGAATTCCTAAAAATCTACCTACAAATTTGTCAAATGTGTTTCCCCATATCTATTTTTGTGTAGGAGAAGGAAAGGAGGTGAGATCTACATCAAATCGGGTGGTTGGAGAAATCAGATATTGCATTAATGGCATGATGGACATTTTCCATCTTATCACCTACCAAAACCCGATGAAATTCAATTTGGAAAATCTGCAGTGTAGCCCATGTCAGCAGCTATCAAATAAGACAAATTGTACCCCATTTTGAGATTTGGAACAAAGTTTTTGACGATTTGAAGTATGTAGGTCACCATGTGACACATGACGCTCTAAGGATGGCTGAAAAACATCCAAATTGTGTGCATCTAATTTTTCACCTCTACCATGTGTCAAGAAATGGTTTGTCACTAGGATTTGGTGCCCATTTGGCATGCTCTTTTATTGGTTGCGTGAAGCACACTCAATGTTTGATGATACCACATGGAACAGAGAATGGTGCGAAGAAGAGGCGAAGGTGCATGTGGAGTAAAGAAGTGTGGAAGAAGAAAGGAAGGAAAGGACGCATGAAAAAGTAATGCACGTGGGAGGAATGGAGAGAATACATGCGGGAGGAATGTATGGAAGAGGTGTAATCATTACAAGATAATGTGCAGCAAAGTAAGGAAGGGGGCACACAAGAATGTCAGGACTTAGCTAATTTTGGGAAGTAGGACCAAGGCACGCGTGCGGGATGCATGAAATAGTGGGAAGAAGGTGAATGTGCGAGAGATTGGGCACAAGGAAAAATGGAACAAATAGAGGAAAAGGAGAAGAAAATATGGGAGGTGCGGGAAATGAGGAGTGCACAAGAAATTGAAACTAAGGGAATGTGCCAAAGTATCAACATGAGTGAGCCTAACTTGCAATGTATAACCTCGAGTCAAAATGGAAATATAATTTGTCCAAATAACTAGAGGAGTTATATTTTTACTTTGTATTCATTCGAATTAATCATTTATATTAATGAATAATTATAAGGTTATGTGTAATGATCTACTTGAAGTGCATTTTAATTTTGTGCAAAATTCATTTCAATAGGCCATTATTTATGGGAACGTAATATTGTAATAAATTTTGATTGGTAACTCAAAACCAAGTTTGATTTTCTTTAAAAGTTCATATTTTTTCATTTTTTATCCACTAGACACGTTTTCATTATAAAAACACTAAAATACAAAGTTCCAAAATCTAAGGGTAGACAATATTCTAGGGTGTTGTGTCTTTTGCATTTCCGACTTTCCTTCCATAATCTAATTCTAATCTATTCTAAAAAAATAATTAATTTATGCATGGATTCACATCAATTCATTCCTCTAATACCCTTTAACTATTATGACTGAAACCTAGAATACAACTTGTGTTAAAGAACAAAGGTCAATATCATATAACAATGGGCATTGAGACCGAACTAACGAGATAATGATGCTAAAGTAAAGTGGCTTTAAAAATGTGATAAATATTTTGGTTTCTTTTGTCTTACTCTATCATCTAAACTTATCTTTCATGTAGAAAAATTGAATACACCCAATGAAGTTTGGCAAGCATTAGAAAATATCTTTATGAATTTTGATGAAATGAGAAGTCATAAGCTAGATAATGATCTCATAAGTTTGAGTCCTAGTACCTTTGACATCCTAAAGGACATTTTCACCAATTTCAAATCACTAAGATTGTAATTACAAGAATGTAGAGTAGATAAAAAGGATGATCAACTAGTTCTTTCTGTACTCTCGAAGTTAGGTCCTGATTATTCTATCTTTGTTTCTACCTTCTACTCCACCAAAAGTGATCTTGGAGCCACATGGAAAATGCCTTCTCTAGATGAATTTACTTCCAACTTGACTAGGGATCAACAAAAATTAATACAAATGGACACCCTAAAGTCTTCTAAATCTGAAGCCCGCATTGCTAGGAATGGGAAATAACAAGCTTCACACAACAAAGGGAAGAAGCAAAATATTTATAAGGACAAATAGAAAAATAAAGATCGTAAAAAAGCTGAATCCTCTAAAAAAACACTCAAAATCTTCAAACCAAGGGAAACCTAAGATAAAAAACATTAAGTGTCCCTATTACAAGCAACTTGAGCATGATCATCACAAATGCATGAAGAAGTAGGTCGACCATCTTTCTCATCTTCTTGAGAAAAATAACATAAGGGTCCTTGATTCTATCAAATAGTCTTAACTAACCCAAGAATCTTCTAAGAAAAAGGATAAAGGTAAAGATAAACATAAGGGAAAGGCTCTAGTAGTATTTACATCCTCATCTACTCTATCATGAGTCATTGACTTGGGTGCTTCACACCACATGATTATTCATGGGTTGGGTTTTCTTCCTTATATCCTTCTAGCATGTCTTCCATCACATTGGGTAATGCCACTCTAGTAAAGCTTGATTGTAGGGAGAGGGTCTATTGAAGTTAAAGGTTTAACATTCATAAATGTTCTAAGTGTACCTTCACTTTCTACAAGTCTCCTTTTAGTGTATTAGATAAATCACATAGGGAAGGGCATGAGAGTTTAGTTTTCTTTGTATTTACTTAAGATCGAGAGAGTTGTATAGTAACACTATAGTAGTAGTGGGAAGGAAAATTGTCGAGGCTAGGTTATAAACCTTCTCACACTTTGCACCTAATGTTTCTCCTTCTTTCTTCTTCATTTAGATTGAGTTAAGAAAATTATGGCATGATTGGTTTGGCCACCTTAACTACCACTACCTTAAGAAACTAAGTCAGCATGATATGGTCACGGGGTTGCCTAAAGTCCATTTTTCTAAGGGTCTTTTTTAGGGTTTTGGCCTTGGGAAGTATCCTGAAAAAAAAATGAAAACGTAAAGCTTGGAGGATACACAAGATTTGGATCTTGTTCATGTTGATGTATCAAGGTCCATTCCCCATCCATCTTTCATTAAGAAAAATTATTCTCTCACTTTCATATATGAATTCTCTAGAAACACACGGTTCTACTTCCTTCCTTCGACATTAATATGTAGTCTTCAAAACTTTCATTACTTCAAGGATCTTGCTAAAAAATAATTAGGGAAATTCATCAAGGTTCTTTAGACTAAAAATGGGGTGAATATGTCAAAAACAAAGTGTCAAAAGTTCTACACATAAAATGGGATAGACTTATAATGCATACTTCCATACACTCCTCAATAGAGTGGGGCTGCATAATGAAAGAATTGGTCCTTAAAAGAGATGAATAACTATATGATACACTCTAAGGGCCTTACACCTTTGTACTTAGACAAAATAAATCAAATTTTTTATTACATTTAGAACCACGTTCCTAAAAAATCCTAGAGGGGAATCACTCCCTTTGAAGATTGGATGAATTGGAAGCCATCATTTGAGCACTTCAAGGTCTTCTCGATCTCTAGCCATGACACGTTAATAAATAATAAATGTAAGGCAATGGATCCTCAATCCAAACCTTGCATCTTTGTAGGTTATCCAAACATTGTAAATGGTTACCATCTACTCCACTCATACATTCATCAATTCATTAAGAGGATTGTTAAGTTTTAGGAAAGTTCTTTCGATTCTTTACTTGTCTCTTCTTCATTAAACTCACTTGGATTTGATGATCCTTCTAATGAATCAGATCATCCATAATAGATTCCTAAGATAATTTTTCTTCATCCTCTTCCAATTATGAAAGTGAGCATAGTGATGGGGAGTCATCTCCATATACTTCTATGCATGTTTCAAGATGAGGATTCAACACATGACTTACCCACATTCAGCCCTCTCTGGGCTAGCCATACATTCAAGAGTGTGGGTTCTTGGATAGGGGATCTAACAGATTATAGGCGTACTCGGTCATATTATCAAAGTGGGCCACATTCCCTCTAAACTTCAGCCTTTGATCCAAAGGGATTCTAAAATACATCAAACATACCTAAGTGGGATAGTTCTTTGCATAAGGAATATGATTTCTTAATTAGAAATCACACTTGGGACTTCACTTCACTTCAAAGGGAATGAAAATGGTTCGATGCGGTGGATATATCAAACCAAGTTTATAGTAGATGGGTCGGTTAATAAGTACAAGGCTCTATTGTTGCTAAGCTTTTTCACAAGTCGTAGGAATCGACTACATAGAGTCATTTTCTCCTGTGGCCAAGATAAATTTAATCTAACTCACACTTTTTGTTGCTGCGACACTTTTAATGTGTGCTAGATGGATTTGAAGAGTTCCATTCTTCATGGATACCTTGGGAGGATATCTACATGGGATAACCTCCGAGGGTTTTTTATGATTAATCTTTAGTATGCGACTCAAGGAATCCATCTATGGTATCAAATAGGCCCCTTGGAATTGGTATGCCAAGATGGACTCCTTCCTCTTAGATTTAGGTTTCAACTATTTTCATTTGGATACTAATGTATATTTCTTGCAACGGGATGATTCTCTATTAATATTGGTTCCTTATTTCAATGATCTTTTGATCATCAAGAGCTCTTCAAAAGCTATTACAATAGTTAAGAAAACCCTACATGATATATTTTCCATAACAAACTTGGGTTCACTACATTACTTTCTTAGAATCGATATTTCATAGTCTTACTAGGGATTACACTTACACAACCCAAGTATGCTCTTGATCTACTTGATTGGTTTCACATGGCAGATTATAAACCATCTCTAAATACCTTTCTATTTGGATTTAATCTTGAGGTTGATTTGCACCACACCATTGGTCGATGTTACTTTATATCGACAACTTGTTTGAAACCACATCTATCTAACTCATATTAGAACCAATATCTTATATTATGTACGCATGGTTTCATGATTCATGTAGGAACCTCATATGCTACACTAGAAAGTAGCTAAGTGGATACTCTACTATATTCATGACACTCATAGATTCAATATTATTTACAAATCCAACAAATATATTGAGTTAGTTAGATTCATAAATTCAAATTGGGTTGGTGATACTTGAGTAGTCTGTGATACTAAGTATTATAAGTCCACTTTAGGTTATGTTGAGCAGACATAATATTATCCTAAGGAGAAGACGCACATAGGATTATCATGCGAGTACAAGGCACATTTGAAGGCGTGACGGATAGGAAAGGAAATGCACGCCATAACAAGTTGACTAAGGAATTAGCCATTTTTATGGATATGAGATATTTTTGGAGATAGCGTGCGAGCACACATCATGATGGAGACTTGCGCGATATACAAATGCTATTTGGGGAATGAGTGACCGATAAGTGCCATACATGAGCTTGAGTTAATAATAGGATTACTTCTTCCAGTTAACTATAGGATGTCTATTATTAGTGCACTTGCATGTGTGTATTGTAAAGGTGCATGGCTATTATCAGCATGTGACCTATTTTGAGAAGTGTGTAGGTAGTGAAGGGAAATTCCCCACCCCTATAAGTATGTATTGAACTATGTATTTTAGTAGTGGTGAATTATTATAGAGTTATGTTGTTGGATATGATGCACGCATGACTTATGGTGATACTTTATAATGTAAGAAGCTTATATGTTTTACAATGTTTAATGTAATGGAGTATGTTAGCTGGATAATGGTGTTAAATATGACTGTAATTGGTTCTTATATGGTTAATCTTATTATAGTTATTGTTTAATTCATGATTCTCTAAGATTTAGATCTAGAATATGCTCTATGGAATGTTTATGGTTATTTATGGTTCTAAATATGTTGTATCTTCATCACACTAACATCCTACACAAGAAACTATAAAGAGGTTCCTGGTACCTTTGTAGGCTTCGGGTGAGAACTCAGCTCAAACTAGGTGATGTGCTAACATGCCCGGGTTTTCTACAGATGTATTCTAGGCTACATCATTGGTTCCATTGCCGAGACCTCTTTTTCAGCTTTTTTCAGGATGGTTTGTGATGAAGACGTACTAGTTGACCTTAGAAAGTATTGAGGAGTGGATAAAAGATCTAGAAGAAGAGTATGCTTAGAGGTTCAAAGCATTGGATCCGAGTTTGAAAACGTGTGTGGGTGGAGCAAAATTTTTATGAGAGCTTCTTTTATATATTTCCAGTAGAGATGTACAAGTGGCTAGTTACTTATACGTCTAAAAGGAATTGGAGGTATCACACACTTGTTTGGACGCATGAAGAATTTTAGGTCCTTTATGATGTTGATCTAATTTGGACACGTGTTGTGGACACTTGGTTCCATAGTGTTCTTAATATATATTTTTGGAATACTCAATTTCCACTTAAATTCTTACCTAGAGGTAGCTGAGTTCTAGTTTTTATGTTATCCTAGGGGAACTTATTTTCAAGGAATTCCACTAGTGATCAAAATTTTGATGGTAACCCTGAACTTGGAAGAAAAACTAATGGCTAGCTAAACCACACCACGCGCAAGTGGGGCGGGAGCGGGTTTGGTGAAGGATGGCGGACCTAGTGGTAGAAAGGAAAAGAGAAGAACAACAGGCTTGAGTAAAATGAGGAATGAGAGAGTGAGATAGAGAAGCAACATGATATTGCAAATCGGATGGAATTGAGGAGAGAGATGGATCATGAAGGATTTGGAGCTCACACAAAAGGTGTGGAGCCAGAGCATCTAGAACTCACCCATTTAGGTAAGCATAATAGGGAACCCTCCTCATCCTCACATGGTAGTGCACCAATAGAGACAACATGGGCCGCGGGTGTGCATCTAAATCTACAAGGAAACCTAGCCCTTGTGTTTGGTTTTCCAAGAGCTAGTACAACCAGTAGTCAACAGAGTAGTAGTTTGGATAGTAGAAGAGTAGGATTAATTCAGATAGCAAGTACATTTATGGTTGGGAAAACATCTTATTTGTTGTTTGGAGGTACCTTCTCAGGTGCATTGTCAACACAGAACTCAAGCGCGTAGAATTTTGGACTCACTTCTGGGAGTAGTACCACATCATACATTATAGGAGTTAAATTTAGTACCATTTTTGGGACACAGGGAAGTACATCCATTGGTCCACTTCTAGCTATAGGTGGAGGATCATGGGGTAGGTGGATCTAGCTCGTGGATCTCGGTGGTTCTATAGGTAGAGGTAACACATGAGGTTATGGATCAGGTGGGCAAGGTCCTCATCAACCCAATAATATTTACATGGAGATGTCTCTCTCTTCCGTGAGTATAGGGGCATAGAAGATGCTACTGAACACATGCACATGTGTGAGATACTATGGAGTAGAAAATGATTCATGGCTTTTAAGTGCAAGGCAAGTCAATTTGTAACTACATTAGAGGGACGTTCACACATTTGGTACAAGAAGTTTGACCCTAATCAAACTTGCGTAGATTATGCAACATTAAAGGATGTTTTCCTTAAGGAGTTTCATATCCCTGAGTTTGAGTAGAATATTATAAACGCGCTCAAGGATATTAAGCATAACACTACTAAGAGTGTTCAGGAATATGATGCTCATTTTAAGACACTTTTGTCTAAACTTTCTTATGATATTCATGTAAGCCAAAGACGCACGCACAGCAGCTTGTTGGGGGCTTGATCACACCTTTTAGAAGGGCACTGTCACATAAGACATATATGGACCCGCGTGAAGCACTTGAAGCCACTTTGCACGCTGAAGCATTCGGAGTATAGACACTAGAGTGAGCCCATTCCTGGAAGCACAAATTGCAGCTATGGAAAAGTAGTTGGAGAAACTATCGGAAAATTCAACACATGAGATGCACACTAGGATTTGGTGTACAGATTGTGAAGTGGAAGGGCACACTAAGGATAGTTGTCCCTATAGATCAGTGTGTTCATTGTTGTTAGACTATGAGATATGTCATTTGGACCATGATGCAAGCCACTTGCCCATTATTACAATGCGTGATAAGAAAGAATGTATCTTGCTATTGTAAGATTTTCCGGTCCATGACTCACAATATAGAAGACTGCAGGTTGATTGGTTAAATCCATGATGTCATAGATATTGGTGTGTGATAGACATGAGTATCAGATAACTCTAAAAGCAAAAGTGAGCACCATGATTGCAACCACACTCAAGTGCATTATGATCGGAACAAAGGGCATTTTGAAAGAGGTTGTGGTAGAGGTCAAGGTTACCATGGTGGATTTAGGGGCCGAGGCCATGGTGGTGGATGAGGCGAGTTCCCTCACGGAACATGTTTTACATGTGGATCTCCTGACCACTACAAGCATGAATGTCCTCATAATATTACTTGTTATTTTTGTGGGAAGAATCACAGTTATGAGGAATGCCCAGACTTATATGAGCATCTTAGCAAGTAGCATAAACAAGAGAACAAGGGCATTGGTTAGAATAAAATGTGCCATAGAGAATTAGTGGATGTCAAAGTTGGCACCGAAACTTGGGGTAGTACCTATGAAGATTACTACATGTGTTGAAGTTGTGTGCACCAGAGAGACGTTACAACATAAGCCTACCATCACTAAGGAGGAAGTTTTACATGCAAGGTACCTAGATCCTACACATCAAAAGGAGGTTTATCAAGAGACCATGGAGGTACTTAGAAATATTCAGGGTGAAATACAATGTTTAAAGGAATAGTCAAGGAAGTTGGAACAAAAGAAGGCAGCAGAGATAGTCCAATTGGATATTAATGACTTAAAAGAGGTATGCAATATTCCCCCTCATAGCTTGGATTATGACAAGGAGATCACTCAAATTTTGTTGTGGATGGGTGGATCTTGAGCAATATATTGATTAATACAGGTGTGGAAGTTTACGTTATTACTTTAGATGCATGGGTACATATGGGAAGACCTCCATTGTAGCCATCCTCTAATGTATTGTTTATGGCTAATCGAACTAAGGCCATTCCCATCAAAGTTATACAGGATGCATTTATTACTATATAAAGGGCCAAGTTCACTGGGAATTTGAGGTCTTAGCACTTGCAAAAGTATACAACTTCACACTCTACTTGGGTGCCCTTGGTGTTATGCAAATAATTTTGATCTATGGTTCAATAAGGGATACATAAGTTTTGAGAACAAGGAAGAAAGAGTGATTATCCTTTTCACAGATGGGAAATATGCACCTTATGTTGAACCTTCAAGTGAGGAAGACCTCGACGGAATTTATGTACGTGCCATTTGAGACCCAAAAGTACTTGAGCCATCTAAGGATGGAATTCTCCAGTGGGAATATGCACAATCTACTAGTGATACTACAAGTATTTCTTGTGATAACAGGGCACATGACACCTATGATATGGTTGGATGTGAAGTAAGAAGCTCATTTGTGTGGAGAAGCAAACCTCGTTGTGTTAGGAGGATAGGTAACTTTGTACCTTGATACATTGGAGAAGGAGACCTTATGGTATTCTGCGCATCATGGAGGAGTAGTGGACAAATAAAGCTAAAGGAGAAATATGTTAGTATATACCCTACACAGACAATGACATGCCGGTGGATGGTTCACAAGGATAATCTCATGGAATGGAATGAAGTCATAATTTCTCTAACCACTTAGTTCTTTAGGAGAAATGTGCCTACTCAAATCTACATATATCATGGTAATCAACCTATTCAACACCACGTTCATCAGTGTGAGAGACTCTAGACAGAGGGGTTGAAAGCTTTACCACCATCACCATGGATGAAAGCTTTACTCCACTTTACAATGTTGCACACACACTTGGTATATTTATGCGGAACTACATAGGAGACTAGAAATGGGAAAGACTTGATTGTAGGAATGACCTAGAATTTTGACTACTTCTCTACTAAACCTCCGATAGAAGAGGCATTAAGGGTTATAAAGTGCTTAACTATGGGAGAAAATGCAAAGGTTGAAGAACTCATTTAGGAGTTATTTGGTGAGAAAGAACAAGGAACGCGTTTTGATGAAGTAGAAGATGTAGATGTCGAACTATTTACGTGCACTTGCTTTGAAAAGGAGAAAGGAAAGATGGTCTACATAGTGGAGGATGACGAAGTAGAAGATTTGGACATAGCTCATTCAATGGTATGTGCAAAGTTATAGAAAGTGCAGATAAGAATGCGCGTGCCTATCATGAACCTATGAAGACCAAGAAAGTGAACATTGGCACGGATGCTGAACCTAAGGAGGCAATAATCGGGGATTATTGGTTTGATTCTGAAGTGGCAAAGATAATTGAATTACTATGTGATTTCCAAGACTTATTTCCTAGGGGCTACCATGAGTTAAAATGAGTGCATGAGTCATTAGGAGAGATGAAGATTAAGCTAAAGGAAGGTGTGTGCCCAGTCAGGAAGAGACCTTACAGATGAACCCTAACCTACGCGTAAAAGTTAAGGAAGAAATTGACAAAATGTTGAAATCTAGCATCATTAATCCCCTAAAGCAATCAGAGTGGGTTAGCCCAATGGTAATCAGTATAAAGAAAGATGGTCGGATTAGGATTTTTGTAGATTATAGGGAACTTAATGCTGCATGTTTGATTGATCCTTTTCCTACACCTTTCACAGAGGAAATATTAGAATGTGTTGTAGGGCGAAAAGTTTACTCTTTTACGAGATGGATTTTCTAGGTATCATCAAAGTTAGAATTACACAGAAGATAAGAGAAAATTACTTTCACCACTGGATGAGGAATTTTTGCATATATTGTGATGCCCTTTGGTTTGAAAAACGTGCTTGTTGTATTTTCACGCATAGTTGTTCAAGCATTCCAGGATTTTATTCACAAATTCTTACATGTTTACTTAGATGATTGGACAATATATGGGCTTGTTAAGGATCATTGTGACAATTTGCGCTTAATGTTTGAAATATGCATACAATTAAGCATCTCCTTAAACATCAAGAAGTGTGTGTTTGCTACACCTTTTGGAACTCTGTTAGGGCATATCATCTGCAAGGAAGGTTTGTTAGTAGATCCAACTAAGGTTGTAGAAGCATTGTGGGCCTGGAGGAACCTACCGGTCAAAGTGAGGTACTGGATTCTTTGGCCACATAAGGAATTACGAAAAATTATCAAAGGATATGTGAAGATCACCTCACCCCTAAAGAGTTACTAAAAGGAAAAAGGTAAATTCTATTGGGGAGAACTCGCAACAATACGCATTTGAGGCATTAAAGGAGAGACTTACTATAGTGCCTATTTTTGTATTCCCTCATGGAACCAATTGCCATTTCACGTACATGTGGATGCCTCTAGCACAACCATTGGTGTGTTGTTAGCTCAGCCTGGAGAAGTTATTATAGATCATCCTATCTATTTTGCTAATAGAAATTTAACTCCTACATAATAGAATTACACAACTACAAACCACAAGGCCTTGTCAATGATCTATGTGATGCATAAATTCAAACATTATTTATTAGCAACACCCTTTGTATTTTATACTGATCACATGTCATTAAAATACTTGGTAAATAAGCCCATTTTACAAGCAATCATATGTCGATGGGTGCTTTTATTCCAAGAATTTGACTTTACTGATTGTGGTAAAAGTAATTAATCGCCTGGACCACTTTATCAAGGATTCCATCATGGGAGGATGCGTAGAAAATTGAGGATATAATGTCGGATGTATAGTTGTACAGGTTACATCACTTGCCTTCATAATTAGAGGATATTGTTGTATTTTTACGCACATGTGTGGCACCAGAAGGAATGAAATCATTAGAGAAGAAACAACTTGCAATTTGTGTGGAACCCTTCATGTTGATCATTGATAACTTATACAAACTAAGCCGAGAAGAAGTATTGCGCAATGTGTACTAGAGAATGAGCACAAAAATATCATGGAAGAGTCTCATGGTGGTATTGTAGGTGGGCACTATGTAGATGACACTAATGCACATAAGATTATACTTGTTGGATTATGGTGGGAGACCATGTATAAGGATTGTAAAGATTATTGTAAGGCGTGTGATCACTCTCAAGACCTTGAAAACCCGTGCAAAGAGATGAAATGCCTTTGAGTCCTATTGTTAGTGCATAGCCCTTTGAGAAATGGGTTATAGACTTTGTGGGTCCTATATCCCTAGGTGCATGTAGAACTAGATCATGCTATATCATCACTTCCATAGATTATCTTACTAGATGGGCAGAAGCAACACCTACAAAGGATTATACAACATCTACAAAGAGCTGTGTTCTTATGGGAAAATGTTCTTATTAGGTATGGGTTTCCATTGAGCTTGATAAATGATAGGGGAACACACTTCTTGAATGAGACAATCGATATATTGTTGGATGAATTTATGGTTACAAACCACAAGACTACACCTTATCATCCTCACGCAAATGGAACTATAGAGGCCTTCAATGAGATATTGATCCAGACCTTGAAAAAAAAAATGATGTTGGAAGGAAAGATTGGGATGATAAAGTTTTTGTTGTGCTTTGGGCATATAGAACAACCTACAAGAGGTTTAATAAGACCAAACCCTTTTAGTTGGTGTTTTTTTGCAAAAGCAGCTTCTTCTAATGGAATTCATATTACCATCATTGCATATTACACGTGTTGGAGGTCTAGCTGATGAGCAAGAATTAGTAGGAATAATTGAAAAGTTAATACAGTTAGATGAGAGGCATACCATAGCACGTTGGAGTTAGAAGTAAGAAAATTCTAGGCATAAGGCATGGCATGATAGATAAATCAGTGACAAGAAGCTTAAGGTTGGAAAAATGGTACTTCTTCATGATTCTGATTTTTGCACCATCCAGAAAGCTTAAGGTACATTGGTTGGGACCGTATGTTATCACTCATATACTTGAATCACGTGCTTGCAAATTAGAGGCGCTTGATGGAATATGATTACTCGGTTACTTTAATTGGAGTAGGTTGAATCCCTATGATAAATAAGTCTACTTGGTGTTTGTAATAAGGCAAGAGTGTTGCCATTTAGTATAGGTTTCCTTTCGTATTTCTTTTAATGTATTTCCTTCTTCTTCGTTATGCTTTGTCAATTTAGTTTGGTGTTTTTGTAATAAGCACTTTTTTTCATGCTAGAAGCTAATTACAATCTAAAGTATTTATATGTGCAAAAAGGACTCGCACCTACCATTGGTGTGGGGTGGTTGTTATTTGTTATTCACGAATGGGTACTCATGAGAAAAACTATTACAAGTGTTATTCAAGTATGGGAAGGAGCTCGCTTTAGAAAGGGAATTGCTTCTAAAGAAGACCACATTGGAAATGAATGAATGAATAGTATAATGTGAGGTAAGAACGGCCATGGAAACTATGGAATAGGGTGAAGTAGTGAGGTACTTCACACATGGAAACACATGGAAGATAATTCTGTAGCTAGAAGGTAGGAAGGCATGCTAGAAGGTTATAATCACTTTACGGGGCACAAAGGTGTACCATGCTAAAATTGGGAAAATGGTCAATTAATGAGAGGATTGGTGGTAGGTAAAGGAGTAATAAATGTACTAAATTTTTGAAAATCCATATAAGGACATGATGTGGGTTTATTTTTACCCTTTAGATCACAAGTATATGAGCGAGCTAAGTATGACCGAGTCAAACGAATCAATCGAATCATTATTATGTGCGAGAGCTATGAAACTAGATGTGGAGAGCATATTTGTGCATGGAAGTGGCCTCGCATCCCCATTGGTGAAGGGTTTAAGTGTAACAAGAGCATTGAGAAGGAGATAGAGCACATGGTTTTGAGCTAGGGCACACAATTTCAAGATAGGGTTTTAGCTTACTTGATACGTAAGACAAAAGGTAGGATTTTACAATGGCACCAAGAAAGTACCCGTAGTAGACACAAAGGGAAAGAAAAAGGTGGAGGTTGGCGTCGAAGTTCAAAAGAAAATTTTCAGAAATTCAAGACCTGAAGGAGTGATAGTCATAAAAGATTAGGATTCCCACATTCACCGATGCAAAGTAAGTGATCACAATCATTGGTGCGTTCTTATTAGTAATCACAAAGCACCTGGATGTTGATCGATTTCTAGTTTGATCACTCTAGCATCCAGTGTGATTGCACAACATTGAATCCTTTCTTTGAGTGTGGGACTCGTGAAAATGAGAAAGGAATCTCTAGAGAAGGCTGGTTCCTGCTCCTAAACTACCTACCACAAGCTATTCCAGTGCAGGCAAGCTAATCTAATCCTAATCGACCACCAAGGAGACAGGGAGAGAGAGAGAAGAGAAAAAGAGCAAAAAGCCTACACTAAAATGGTGATACACCGAGAGAAGGAGAATGTTGAACGCATCTATCAAAACCGCCATGGAATAGAGAGAGTGAGCAATGGGAAGGATGGACAGATGCATCACAGGCCTAAGGATAGATTTCACACAGAAAATGTCCCAAAACTCCATGAACACAGCTCCAGACCTGTAATGAACATTAGAACATGCACAAATGCCTGCAATGAAGAGAGGAAAGAAGAAAACAAGCAAAAACGAGCAAGGATGGACAGATGCATCACGAAACACATTTTTGTTGCTTCAGAAGTTTGCACAGAACATCATTTCAATAGTAAAAGGCAAAAAATGCCATTACAGAGCAGGGGAGGAGGTTCAAACTCCATTTTCAACCCTAGAGAAGAAAAGAAGGGAGGCAGAGTGAAAAGATGAACCACTTTTTTTTTTTTTGAGCCAAACATGGATTTTTACAATCATGGGTCGATCCTGGAGAGAGAGAAACATAGGAAAACATGCAAGCAGTCGAACCATTGACCAAAATGCATTCTTCATTAAAATCGGTGGTTGAAACATCACTTCTAGCCATGCTGAAGAAGAATGCGACCCATGTGCATTAAAATCGGCTGTTGAAACGTCAGTTCTGGAATTACCACGCGCTAGAGACGTCCTTGATTTTCTCTCTCAAAACTGAACCAAAATGTAAGATTTCCCCATGAAATCATGTAGAGAATTTCATCAGCTTTCCATTCATATAAAGAACGTGAAAATTTGAGCTCTGGATCGAAAGTTATGGCGATCTGAAGATTTTGGGCAAAAACAGGCCAAAACGGATTTTGAATGTTTTCCCGCGCTCTGCCACTTGGATGACACGTGTCAGGTGTTGATTGGCTGCGCAATTCTCTCTCCTTCCCTTTCCACATGTTTTCCTTGAAAATTTTGACTTTTCTTACATTTTGGAAAAATTTCATTTTCCCCGCACCCCGCCACTTAGGACACGTGGCATCGTTTGGTTCATTGATAGGGGTGCGGGGAAAACCTTTATCTTTTAGTTTTTTGGCCAAAAATTTACTAAGTTTCCAAAGCTCTCCCCGAGCTCTAAACTCCCCTTCCCCTTAGGACACATGTCCTGTGTCACCTAGCTCGGGCCTTCTGCTCTATTTTCCTCTTTGAAACTTTTACCGACCACTTAGCAATTTTTTTCCTTCTGACACGTGGCACGTTTTGATTCATTGGTGGCTCTTCGGCTTTTCACGTCCCACGCGTCCCTCGCGTACCTTTGGCCCAACCGTCCCAACTACTCGGGAAAAAAATCTTCAAACCGCCCGATTCGGGCTTCCTTGTCCCTCTTTGCGGTGAAGACACATGGCGAGATTCCATTCGTTGGCGACTCTTTCGCTTTTCGCGTCCCACACGTCCCTTTGTCCCAACTATCCTGCAAAAAAGTCTCTTCCGGCCGAATCGGCTGGTTCGTGTCCTCCGCGTACTTTTGTCCCAACTGCTCCCACTACCTGGGACAGGACTTAGCCAATTTTCTTCATTTTTCGGCCCCAAGCTTGGTATAATGAACCTTAGTTCAACCCGAACTGGTACGACCCGAGCCCTTCAGACCCGAAATGCCTTAACACAGTCTTGCAACCTTATTTTTTGCATTTCTTCCATTTTATCAACCTGTTGGGATTCCTTCTTGTACAGGAGAGTTAGAAAAAGCCGAGGGGACCCCAGAAACATGATTTTGGGCCTTGAATCAATCTACTTGCTCGGGACTAAATAATCTGATGCATGTTATCAAAATTACCCTGGGGGTGAATTTTGGATAACAGTTTTGGTGACTCAGTGGGGTTATCTGCCTGCTAGATGAATGATCAGTAGCCTGAAGCAATCCATTGGGCATGGAGTCATGAGTAGTAGCCTGAAAACTGATCTGAACTTTGAAAACTTCCTCTCTGAACCACTTGAATCCCACTGGAATGGAGTCGTTCTCACCAAAATGCCACTGAAATGGACTGTGCAAGAGCAAAACCAGCACCACAAAAACTATGTACAAACTAAAAATCATACATGCTCCAAATGGAACATGCAGAGTGTGCACAAGCACTTCTTCTGCTGAAAGCAAACCTACCTACTCTATTCTAACTGGAAGCAAAGGCAAGCTAAACAAACCCTGTAATTGGTTGTGAGAAATAGCTTCCCTTTCTCAAAAGTGGCAGCCATGCAATTGATTTGGCATGAACATGGCTAATTGGATGAATGGAAAATCAACAAGAAGCTGATCTTCCACCCAAATCATCAAGGTGTCAGTTAAAGGCAAATTCAATACCTCTTTTAGTTGCTCTGCATTTGGATTGAAGAGGTATGACAGCTGATCCTTGGTACTTTGTAGCTCACCCTCATGCTCAGAAGCAAGCATGACTGGTTGTGACTTCTCCTTTGGCTCCAATGAAGCCAAATACCTGATTAGGCAAGGTCTGATCCGTTTGATATGCCCATAGCTCTGATTTTCAACTCCAAAATGGAGTTCTCTTGTAGACCCTCTTGAATGGATGGTGTGGAAGAAATGGTGAAATTTTTCTATCCTTTCACCTCCTCCAATGAAGAACATGAAAGATTAAAATCTTCCAATCTTGGTTCCAAAGAGCTGCTATAAGATGCAGGCTGCTGCAAATGAATGTTCTCCTTCATGACAGTAGACTCAAGTGTTTGGAATGTGGATGATGAAAGAGAGAATGGTGGAAACTCAACTGGCTCTTCTCCATCAAAACAGTCCTCCAAATCTGACAGATAAACTGCCTCATGGCTGTCCTGCTGCAAATGCTCCACTTCCTCCATGGTGTCTTCTTGATCTGTAACTTGACCACCATGGTTTCTTTCACCCTCCAACATTGAGTTTGAGAGATCAAACTCCTCTTCAGTACTAGAACTTGAGAGAGGTGAAGTAGAAAGAAGAACTGAAGGTTCTCCTGTAGCCTGCTTTGTGCTCAAAGCCCTTGGATCTGTAATTTTCTCCTCCACAACTAGAATGTGCTCCTCTTCTTTTGGATCTGGAGCAGCTTCTCCTTTCTCTACTACTTGAAGACAATCTTGCTCTTGATTGAACTCTTCCTCCAGCATGAAGTTTGTCAAGTCAAACTCTTCAATCTACTGCTCTAGAGGACAAGTTGGGACTGCAAGATCTTCTTCTGAGCTTTCTTCCTTTATGGCTGATTGTGCAACTTGAATTGAATCAGCATTCCCTTCAAATAGAGTGCCAACATGGACACTACTTTCTGAGAAAACTGACTACTGATCTTCTTCTTCTTTTTTCTCTTCTTCTGCTGCCACAAAATCAGTCTTAACCACCATTTGTTCAACCTTAGCCTCTTCTGTAGGTTTAACCATCAAGGGGATCTTTGTCATCCCAAATTTGGCAGCCCAAACCCTCAAGTTGTCTATCATTTCTTTTCATTGGGCTCCTCTTCTTATTGTCCTTCATGGCCAATTTTTGCAATTTCTTCTTCCCCACATGGAATTGGGAATGCAAGAGGAGGGATGGGTTGTAACTCAATTGATTTGGAAATTTTTTGTGGTGGTAGAGGAGGTGAAACCTCTTGTTTCTTTGGGGGAGAGCGTATTTCTTTTAGCTCTTGTGGAGGGGATGACTGTTTGGAAGGAAAAAGGAAAGAAGAATTGAGGTGTGGTGGAAGACTGAGAGGTGGAGACATGGGATCAACATTTGGGACAGTAGATGGGGAGTTTAGAATTTGCAATTCCAAATGAGATGGTGCTGCTTGAGTAATGGGAAGAGAAAAACCAGATGATGGTGTAGAACTTACCCATTGACAAGGTTGTTCAACAACAAGTGTATAGGCCTCTATTTATGTTGTCCATTGTGCAAGTTGGGCAGCATCTTCATCATAAAGTCTAGCTTCTCCTGAGGGCTGAAGTGTCTTGGAAAAGGGCCTCCCCATGGACAAGGAGTCATGCAACCAATTCTGAAAGCTCTCATTTGAGCTGTTGCTCTGGACTGCACCATCTTTACCTCCATCTTTTGGATTTTCTCTAACAGACCAGCATCTTGCATCTGATTGTCTTCATTATATGCATACTCTTGCTCTTGGAAAGCTCCATAGCCAAATTGATTTTGGCATTGCTGCTCATATGGGTATGCATGTTGATTTTGAATTTGTTCAAAATGCTGATTTGGAGAATTTAAAAAACATATTGGAGGTGGGAAACATTGCTGCTGTTGTAAATGTGAGTTCCATGATGGAAATGAAGTCATGATTGCACAACTTCATGGAATGGAAAAGAATGAAAGGGATGGAAAGAAGGATGGATGGGAATGGATGAAAAATAGGTCTGCAACTTCAGAAATGGGTTGCTGATCAGATGGAGTCGCCAGATGTGTTTGCAAGTGCCTCCAAAGGATGAAATCTTCACAGGAACACACCAACCTGTAAAAGATGAAGTGGAAGACCTCTAAGGTCCCACCGGGTGTGCCAAAACTATTGGTGTAGAATCACAGCACCCCTAGATGTTGATCAGATTTCTAGTTTGATCACTCTAGCATCTAGTGTGATTGCACAACATTGAATCCTTTCTTTGAGTGTGGGACTCGTGAAAATGAGAAAGGAATCTCTAGAGAAGGCTGGTTCCTACTCCTAAACTACCTGCCACAAGCTATTCCAGTGCAGGCAAGCTAATCTAATCCTAATCTAACCACCAAGGAGACAGGGAGAGAGAGAGAAGAGAAAAAGAACAAAAAGCCTACACTAAAACGGTGATACACCAAAGAAGGAGAATGTTGAACATCTATCAAAACTGCCATGGAACAAAGAGAGGTGAGCAATGGGAAGGATGGACAGATGCATCACAGGCCTAAGGATAGATTTCACACAGAAAATGTCCCAAAACTCCATGAACACAGCTCCAGACTTGTAATGAACATTAGAACATGCACAAATACCTGCAATGAAGAGAGGCAAGAAGAAAACAAGCAAAAATGAGCAAGGATGGACAGATGCTTCACGAAACACGTTTTTGTTGCTTCAGAAGTTTGCACAGAACATCATTTTAATAGTAAAAGGCAAAAATGCCATTACAGAGCAAGGGAGGAGGTTCGAACTCCATTTTCAACCCTGGAGAAGAAAAGAAGGGAGGGTAGAGTTGAAAAGATGAACCACTTTTTTTTTAATGAGCCAAACCTGGCTTTTTACAATCATGGGTCGAGCCCAGGAGAGAGGAAACATAGGAAAACGTGCAAGTAGTCCAACCATTGACCAAAACACATTCTTCATTAAAATCGGTGGTTGAAACATCACTTCTGGCCATGCTGAAGAAGAATGCGACCCATGTGCATTAAAATCGGTTGGTTGTTGAAACGCGCCTCGCCATTACCACGCGCCAGAGACATTCCTTTATTTTCTCTCCAAACTAAACCAAAATTCAAGATTTCCCTGGAATCATGTAGAGAATTTCACCAGCTTTCCATTGATATAAAGAACGTGAAAATCTGAGCTCTGGATCGAAAGTTATGGCGATCTGAAGATTTTGGGAAAAAAGCAGCCAAAATAGATTTTGAATTTTTTTCAGTAGCTCTGCCACTGGATGACACGTGTCGTGCTGATTGGCCACACAATTCTCTCTCCTTCCCTTTCCGCAGGTTTTCCTTGAAAATTTTAATTTTTCTTACACTTTGGAAAAAAATTCATTTTCCCCCCGCGCCCCGCCACTTGGGACACGTGGCATCGTTTGGTTCGTTGACAAGGGCGCGGGGAAAACCTTTATCTTTTAGTTTTTTGGCCAAAACTTTGCTAAGTTTCCAAAGCTCTCCCTGAGCTCCAAACTCCCCTTCCCCTTAGGACACGTGTCCTGTGTCACCTAGCTTGGGCCTTCTGTTCCATTTTCCCCTTTGAAATTTTTACCGACCACTTAGCAATTTTTTCCTTCTGACATGTGGCATGTTTTGATTCGTTGGCAGCTCTTTGGCTTTTCACATCCCATGCATCCCTCGCATACCTTTGGCCCAACTTTCTGTTATCCCATAAAATTGACAAGGGAAATTTTACCGATAACCATACCAAAAATTTTGTTCCGATCCCTCATTAGGGATCCCTTGCGTTTAAAACATTGCAAAATCCTTTTTCCAGGAAATATGGTTTTCCAAACTTAGTCATTTTTGGTCTTTTGGTTGGGCGCATGGAATTGCTATGTAACATCACCTTTTGGTGCGCCCCCTTTAAAACCTTTGGCGCATATTTTCCTGTGTCAACACACCTTTTGGTGCGCCTTGATTTGTTGAGTCTTCCCTGCGTGCGCCAAGGCGCATGCACCTTCATGTTAGCAACCCTTTTGTTGCGCCACTTTTTGGTGCACCACAGGCGCACATAATCTCATGTCGACACCACTTTTGGTGCACCAAAGGCGCACTTAATTCCATGCTGGAAAATGCTTTGGTGCGCCAAAGGGCGCATGCTTTCCTATGTCGACAGTAATTTTCATGCGCCCTTTACAAAGTTGGTGGCGCATTTATTACTGACTCACCTATATATATATATATATATATATATATATATATATATATATATATATGCGCACTGTAAATGTCATTATCACCAGAGCATCATGTTTTTCTATTATATTCTCTGAGCCTGTCAGCACGCCTGCACCGCATTTTCAAATGCCTAGTGGACCCGTTTGCACGTTTTTCACTATTTATCCGGGTAAGAGGTTCTTATCTCTTTCGTGTGTTTTACGTTTTTGGTTCTTGGATGCTTGTTGGTTTGGTTTTGGATTGAAATATTGAACTAGCCCCCCCTTGCTGTCTTTCCATATTCCTCCCCCTCTTTCCAGATCTGCTGGTAGAGGAAGTTGTTCTGAAAGCATGGTTTAAATCCCTTCTGGTTAAGCCATTTCATTACCCAAATAACCCTGCAAAAAGAGGAAAAGAAGAGAAAAGAGAAGCTAAACCATGTGGAAAACCCCTCTGAGGGAGATTAAAGCTCTAAAAAAGAAGACTCTATTTTTCTCTTTGCGCATTGGCACGTCCTGCAACATCAAAAACAGTTGCGCCTTTGGCGCGTCTATCCCCCCCGCAACATGAATAAAATCTGTGCCTATGGCGCACCCAGCATGCCTGTTGCATCAAGAACTTTCGCGCCCTCAAGGCGCGCCTCCTTCACATGCTGCAAGCGCTAGCCTTGCGCCCTCTTTGGCGCACCAACCTTCCTTGTTACATCACATAAACATGCATCCCTTTGGCGCACCCAAAGATCTCGCACAACATCAGCTTAATCTACACCAAGTGTAAAACTTGGAAGGCACAGGTGCTTTCCTCATTACAAAAACATCATGTTGTGTAAACCCTCCGTGCACCGCGCCAAGTTGCCTTTGGCGCACGAGAAGTTCCTGTTACACAAATCATACATGCGCCTTTGGCGCACCAAATCTCCATGCAATATGAAAAATCTATGCGCCTTTGGCGCATCCTGTCTCTATGTAACACGGTGTTTCCATGCGCCCTTTACAAAATGTACCTGTAGTACCCATGCACCATGCGCCTTTGGCACTGATTTAACCTTTGCAACACCTCTTTTCTGTGCGCCTTACATATTTAGCCCTGTAAGCTGCAGCTTTCATGCGCCCTGCGCCCTGAGCCTCAAAATCACTAACTCTTTCTTCTGTTAACATTTCAATGGAAGATCAAATGGCTAATACAACCTTTTGGATTGGGTCTCGCTTCTTCTTCGTGCAGATCAGCAACTAAGCTCAAAAGAACATATGTCTACATCAAGCAGGAGACCTACCAAATCCAAAGGCAAGGCCAAACTTACAGAAGAAGAGATGAAATACAAGTATCAGAGAGTCAGAATGCCCGACTCCCAGGCCGAATGCGACCTAGATATCAGGGACTCAGAGTTGGGTCACATTGATATGGAAGAATTCTGGGTCAGGACTCAGAAGGTAACTAGAAGTCCATGGATGGACAAACTAATGGGCAGTGCCCTACACTTTGCTGGAGGAATCCCAGTCAGCACCATCAACAATGAATTCATGATGGTGGTCGCCCGGTGCTACAACAAGGACACAAGGTGTGTCGTAAATGACAAGGGCGAGGTCATCATTAACCTCACTACCCGCCACTTCGAAATAATACTCGGCATCCCTCATCACCGCACTTTGTGGCCATCAGTAGAGGATTGTATTAAGGCACAGGATGATAACAAAGATCAGCATGCAATTGATGAACGAGGTCTATTTGAAGAATAAAAAGGTGGTGACCCGATGGCCTCAAATCATCCACCGCAGCGACTTCTCAGAGGAGCTCAGCGACACCATCACATTCCTGAGCAGGGTCTTTGGGCTTCCAGACGCCCACTTTTTCCATAAATGGATGTTGCGGTACTTAGAGACCATGAACAA
>CM031240.1:112131393-112298893 GCA_018340775.1 Taxus wallichiana var. yunnanensis
GTACATGTATTGCTCTTCTTCCCTTCGTATCTCGGCGATCAAGAGGATCTACCTTCGATTAATAATGTTGTCGAGTGCCAGTGGATGACGATTTACTCCATCTCACTTCATTTTGGAAAGTGTATTTACTCCTATATTCAGACGCGTATTACCATCTCTAATTTAACCATGTCAGAATGCAGTCTACCATGTAAATCAACATCTATTATTATATGAGGATCTCTCAGCATTGTTGATCCTAACATTGCTGTCCATAACATCACTCTAAACCCCGATTCCAAACCACCAAACAAAATCGAGAAAATTCATCCACGCATTGCCTCTTGGTCAAAGAAGAGCTTCAATCGACTTCTTTCTGCTTCCTTCATCTTGCCTATTGACTATCCTTAATGGATTTCTAACATCGCACTCACTACTTTAAGCGATGGGGGACTTGATATGCACGGATTTCTCAGACCTTAACCTCGCTTGCCCCAAGGATGACTTCTCCCTCCCAGTATTGATCAAATTGTTGATCTCACTTTGTGGGCCATGAAATGCTTTCTCTCATGGATGGCTTTTTAGGATACTGATCAAATTTTGTGTAGCCCAAATGATCAACATAAAACCGCCTTCATAACTCCTGGGGAACCTTACGTTATCGTGTCATGCCGCTTTGGCCTTAAGAATGCTGGTGCGACCTATCAGCGGGCTATGACTTACATTTTCATGACATTATGCACACTATCCTTGAGGATTATGTCGATGATCTTCTTGGCAAATCTAAACATCGTAGTGAACATATCGATGTTTTAACCATTATTTTCAAATCGCATTGTTACAATATTCGGTCCGGCTTCAACCAAAGAAATGTGTCTTTGGTGTTCTTTCGGGAAAACTTCTTGGCTTTATCATCTATTTGCATGGCATTGAGGTCGATCCATCTAAAGTCAAAGCTATCCTAGAAATGCCCCCACCCAAAAACCTCAAACAATTGCGTAGTTTGCAAGGTAAACTTCAATCTATCCGTGTTTCATTTCCCAACTCTCGGATCGATGTCAGCCTTTCCATCACCTTCTTAAAAAGGACATTGCCTTTCAATGGAGTGAAGAGTGTCACCAAGCCTTTGAAGCTCTCAAAGCCTATCTCTTGCAGCCACCCGTGCTTATCCCACCACAGGACGATCACCCTTTCTACCTTTACCTTTCCACCACCGACCACGCCGTAGGAGCCATGCTCGCACATCGTGACTCTGAGCATCGAGAACAAGCCATTTATTATATAAGTCATACTCTCATGGATTACGAGACTAGGTATACACATGTAGAAAAATTGTGCCTAGCCCTATCATTCGTAGCCACCAAACTCCGACACTACCTCCTGAATCACAAAACTTTCGTCATCACCAACACGGACCCCATTCATTATATGTATACCAAACCACATCTAAACCAACGCATCACTCGATGGCTTATGCTCCTTGCTGACCTCGACCTTGAATTTATACACCAGAAGTCAATCAAAGGACAAACCATTGCCGACCAACTCGCGGACGCCCCTTTACCTGGGGAACAATTTACCAATTTTAATTTCCCTGACGAACTCATCGCTACTCTTTCACTCAGGGAAGAGTCGTATCCAATGACCCTCTTCTTCGATGGATCAAAATGCCAGCGTGGCGGAGGGCCGGTGTTGTTCTCATTCCTCTTGACGCTGAGCCTATGCCTCTTTCATTCCAGCTCGATTTCCTCTGCACTAATAATACAGTGGAATACGAGGCCCTTGTTTTGGGTCTCCAGGTTGTGTTACACTTAGGTGTCAAATCTATTAATATTTTCGGTGACTCTTAATTGGTAGTCAATCAAGTTATGGGCATCTACCAATGTAAAAATGAGGAACTTCAAAAGTACAAACATTACATGGATTCACTTTTGACCTCATTTACTCGTTATTCTATCCAGACCATTCCCCGCTCCACTAACAAATTTACGGATACTATGGCTTGCTTAGCCTCGCAAATTCCTGCCTCACCAACTGACTCTGACATATTCGTCTTGGTCCAACAACTCTTTGCCCCATCTTACTCAGCCCTGATTGTTTGTATGATAAATAATGTGTCTCCACAATTCGCAGGGATACCCGGTACCACCAATTTCACGACTACCTTACAACCTCCGTTCTCCCACCCGACCTTACTAATCTTGGAAAATGTGCTTTTCTTAAACGTGTTTCGTTATGTCGTCATGGGGGACTCCTTTATAAACGTGGCTTTGATGGCATCCTCCTTCGATGTCTAACTTGGCCAAGCAGAGGTCACCTATACCATCCAACAGTCCATGGCGGTATTTTGTGGTGGACATTTTAGCGGTCTTGCTGTGGCCAAACGAATCCTTCACCTAGGTTATTATTGGCCTACTCTCAATAACAATCACTACGAATATGTTAAGCATTGTGCTATGTGTCAACAACATGCCAACCTTGAACATACTCCTAGCCATCCGCTACAGTCGCACGAGATCTTTGGCCTTTCTCATAATGGGGTTTAGACCTTATTGGTGAGATTCACCCGCCCTCTTCGCAACGTCACCATTGGATAATCACAATAAGAATATTACACAAAATGGGTGGAGGCCATTCCACTCATTTCAACCAAAAAGAAAAAAATTGTAGAGTTCATTAACCATCAAATTATCTGTCATTTTGGTATTCCTCATCGCCTAATAACGAGATAATGGTAAATCTTTCAAAATAAGTTGTTCATGAGACCTTTGGACAACTTTGATATCAAACTTAGTTTCTCATCACCTTACTATCCACAAAGCCAATGGTCAGCCGAATCTTCTAATAAACCCTAACCAAAATCCTCATGAAAGTTGTCAATGAGTCCGGAAGAAATTGGCATGATCACATCCCCTTTGCCCTTTGGGCTTATCGTACTAGCATTCGTACCTCCACTAATGCCACACCTTTTCTTTGGTATATGGTACCAAGGTTGTCTTGCCTCTCGAAATACAAATACCTTCCCTCGAATATCTCTTCAGGATATCCTCACCAACGACGATTTCCACCAAGAGCGGTTAGCCCAATTGGAGCTTCTTGATGAGCGTCATCTTACAAATGCCTCTTTGATCACCTTGAAATCTATCAAAACGCACGCATCAAGCGTGCTTATAATAAGCGACTTCATGAGCGTACCTTTAAGGTTGGTGATCTTGTCCTCAAAGAGAATCAACATGTAACCAAACTAGAAAAGAGCAAACGTGGAAAATTTGCTCCCAATTGGATTGGGCCTTACATAATCACTCACACTTATGGATCAGGCACTTATCATTTAGCTTTACTTAATGGTAAACTCGAGCTCAACCCCTTAATGCTTTGCATCTTTGACCATTCTACTATTGAATTTAGTGTTATATCACTTCTTATCTACCTTGCGCTCATCCTTGAGCACCACATACACTTTGTTTCCTACATCTCAAAATAAAATCAAGCTCACATAGTTTGATTCTGACCTCCCCTTAAAGATGCCTTCCCCTTTTTAGTCTAGTCCATGACTTCAAAGTATTAAAATGACACATTCTTAATTCAACACCTATGGGATTTTCTTGAGTCAAACTTCCTACAAAACTAGATGCTTTACGCCAAACGGACATCTAGCTCTCTAAATTATATATAGACTGCTCCCTCGAAGGACAGCTATATTCCAAACTATTGCTGCTATTATATATAGACTGCTCCCTCGAAGGACAGCTATATGCCAAACTATTGCTACTATTATATAATAGACTGCTCCCTTGAAGGACAGCTATACACAGTCAGCCTTTATCAGGAGCTTCTCGCATTGATCAGCTTCGTGAAGACCTCAAGAATAATAAAATACATATCCCTTGTAGACTTCCCACATCGATCAGTCTATATTCAACAAAATAAAAGCCACATTCAAAAGAACTTTTGAGTCATGGACTTGTCTATTTAGGTTAGGTTCTCTTTCGTCAGAATACTCACTTTATAACAAGTTCTCTGTGCCTCAGCTACATCATCCACCTCACCTCACCATTTGTTAAAACAACAAAACTCAAGGGACGTGACGTACACCCGATATATTGTGATTATACAACTCTTTTCACCTATTGACTTCTCGTCTATGTACAGTACATAGGGGTTCAAGCTCATTCTACGTTATTATGTGGTTTGTTTAGCTCTTTTCACCTACGGAGCACTTTTTTCCTCTTTGACTCGAATCTAGGATTATGTGTTGATCTTAATCAGGACATGGTTCCCTACCACTTGGATAGGCTAACTTTCGCTTCACTTATACCTATTCCAACATCACCAATTCATTACCAACACCAACAACATTACCCTACCAATATCAATACTTTTACCAACCAACGAATTGCCTAACCATACCTAAATTTCCTGAATTCACCTCTCCCTGGTCCTAAGGGAGAACTACATCGGTCTGAGGCCCCTCCTTGCTTTGTGCAATGGGCTATGTAGGCAGCACTTCGGAGATATGGTGTCTCCCAAGGTTAGCTCGACCATCCCCTACCATAACCTATCATGTGTTGTAAATATACATAGTTTTGGGTATTTCTATTTGATAACACTCATCTTTATCCTTTTTCAAAACAAAAAAGTCAAAACACAAACATTCTTATTATTATCATAACTCAAATCAACATACATATTCAGTTTTATTTAGACGTTAAACAAATACATCTTCTCTATCATCGACGCGCAGGTCGGCATCCTTATTTACTCTTATACCTCGATAACATTCACTTAGACCTCACGCCTCGTCCCAACTGGTGATGATCGTGATCGTCGACGCCTCTCCGGGCCTCTCCGTCCTCAAAGGTACCATGGCTATTGGTACTTCCCACCGATCGCCAATCTCACTCAGTAACATGTGTGAATACGCTCTCTCGCATGGAGGTATCTTACCTCTAGTCCCTCCGCTCGTGACTCCGCAACCGCTAACAATCCTCTTGTCTCATTCACCTGCGTTTGGAGCTGATGAACTAAACTCTGCAGACGATCTCTCTCCGCTGTAATCATAGCTATGTCAGGATGATCACGTTCACCTCGCAGCTCTGTTACCCACCATAATCTATAGGCCTCTGTCGTTCCTGCATCCATCACCCTGCGATCGGCTGCTATCTCCTCTGGCCCTTCCGGAGGTGTTGGCTGGGAGGTGAGAATGTTTCCTCCGCGTCGATCCTCATATATGGTCTATAAGCCAAGGGTATATCCTGCACAAATCCAAATTGTTGCCACACACGATCTAGAGGAATCCTCTCATACTCACCTGGCCTGTGCCCCGCGATCCACCTCAATCACTCTACACCCCTCAACTCCTCAGCTATGTTCTCTGTTACCATATAGTTCCCGTAAGGCCTCCAACAGATATCCGTAATCATCACCATCTCCCATACCTACCTATAATACTCAGTGTCACCCGTCACGGCCTGGGATCTTGCCTCTTGTTCTATCTGGACCCATCGTCTGAATCCCAACCTCTGCACTCCGGTCTCTCCTGACTGGATGGGTCGGCCTATTGGTCACACACAAACAATGTGCTCATAGGCCCAACAATGTAATAAAAATGAACAATCCAGGTGTTGTCTGTGATTTCGTCTCTGAAGCCCATAAACCCCTGTATAGCTCCGCCAAATATGCAGTGCCCATGCAAAAGTAACGCTCATTTCTATCATTTCCCAAATAACACTCATCAATACTTTTGGAAATCTTCCACCCTCCGCCCTCGGTAATGCATAATACCCCACCGCTATCATTAATAACACGACCAACCTTCTTTCCTCAGGGTGTGTTGCATACATTGTACCATACGTAAATGTTAAACCTTGCTGTGTCAAATCTCGTGCAGCTAAACCAAATACTGCTATTATCGCTGCCCGCCCTGCTAGGCAACGCCTGATACATTGTTTTTCCTATCATTGGGAGTCTCAAAATACGGAACACATCTTCCAAAGTCATTGTCATCTCCCCTGTTGGCAGATAGAAGGTATTCCTTTCTGGATTCCATCTCTCAATCAACACCTACAACATAGCATGGTTACATGTGATTCTTGAATAATAGCGGATTCCACTTAACCCCAAATGATTTATCAATGCCCATTCAGCTGGTGTTACATCCGCTCGGATTTGTGACAACAACGCCGTGCATAAATCATTCATCCTTAACCCTACTTCCGCCTGCATACATCAAAATGACACATAATTATTCAATAAAACAAATCTCCACGGATTTTTGCTAACTGATACTGGGTTATATCTAAGCGATACCGGTCAACATCAAAAATATACACCCTGCTTAAAAACATACACCTACGATAATTATTTTGCCCGTTTACTCCTATCTATACCTAAAAACATACATGACCACCCTACTTACCTACCCCATAGCACTCACCCCATCCCAAACCCTTGCCTATCACCTTTTCTTTCTCATCTTTACCCACTTACACTTCTCTCATCCTATTCACAAAACAAGCAAGAATCAAATTACAACCAAAATGTTTACCTCTTGGGCTGCGCACTTGAGGTGGAACTTGTCTTCCCTCTCGTCCCTGCCTGCTGGATGCTTCTTCTCGTTCACCATGTTCACCACCCTTTTCAAATTTGCCTTTCTGCTTTCTGAATCTCAGCCCACATTCACTTCATCTGTCTCTTTCCTCCTTATCACTCAAATTCTTTCATGCAATCACATGTATCGATCGTCAAACAGTAATCGCATTCACGTATTTAACTTGTTGGATGACTCTAAAAATAAGAATGCTCAAAATAAGAACTTGATTGACACCCAAGCTTTTCTATTTTTTGAAAAGCTCATATTTGAATAACCGGTGTCGGTTTATTGACTACCGACATCGGTTATGTAACCGATATCGGTCACATACATACTTTTTTTTACACATAGTTCTTTTCTTTATTTTCTACCTAATTTTTGTGGTACCCGTCCCTTTTTCCCATAAACAACACCATTATCTATAATTTTTCATCAAATCCATATCTCATCACAATTTCATCAACATCATCTATCTATATTACAAAAACAAACAAGCCATCAACAAACGATATCAAAAACCATCAATCTATACACCATTTGGATCCAACTCAACAGCTACATACATTCAATTTCACAAACCAGCGACAAAACACATACAACATTTCATAACACAACATGTCAATTAAACTCATCATCTATATATACATACATCCCATCAACAAAAGACATCAACACCATCAATATATAAACCATGTGGGTCAAAATCATCATATCTATATATCAAAAGTTTCAAATATACAATGTGCCCTGCATAGGGGCCTCTGTGATCTCATAATAATACAAAGCTGATATGGCACGCAGCTACACAATAATCGCCAATAATCTCGACTCGCTCAGCTCAATGGGCCGGTCTCTCATATCAAAATATACTCGCTCGCAGCCAGTATCAATCTATACAACCCGTACTCGCCGCAGCCAAGATATACAATAAATGAATAAATGAATGAATACATCATATGTAGGCACGCAGGCCTCTATAAACATAACCGGTTCGTAGACCGGTGCCCATATCCACTATACAAACACAAACTATCTCCTCTGCAGGGATCCCTCAGCTCTCCCCACCGCCCTCCGCCTGTCTCCCTGCTGGTCCCTATGCTGCCTCTCGCCTCCTCCCTGTAACGGACCCACCGGCTGTGGCTGCACCCCCCTGGATCTCTGGCTACGAGAGGTCTCGGCTCTGTGTGCCGCATATGGCTGATAGTCAGCCCCGGTACCATCAAGAACATCCTGATAATACCGGGCCTCCGCTCTCGCCTCCATATAGCGGGCCCGTGCCACCATCGCTGCTGGGGCTGGTCCCCCGACTCCTAATAATAGTGCCCCTGCTCCGGTGCTGTGGGCAGCGAGGTTCTGTGGCTGGGTGCGCCGGTGGTGCCACCGGTGGTGCTGTCTTTGGTGTGCTCGTGGTGGTGCCACTGGTGGTCCACTGGGTGGGGCTATGGTCAGTGCTCGTGGGCTCGCACTATGCTCAAGCTAAGTGACCACCAGTAAGACACCTATCGTGCTCGCATGCAGCAGCAAGTGCCCTGTAATAACTATACACGCCCCGAGCTAGTCCTCTCTGCTATCACCGCCGCCAAGTCTGGTTGTGTGGGTTGTGCTCTCCTCGCGGCTCTCTCTCCTGCCCACCATACCAAAAATGATCCCGTGCAGCCGGCGTCATCCACGGTATCATCTGCAGGCCTCTCGGCTACCCAATCTGGGTCCACGGGCTGTGGTACAGTAGTGGGGCCTCTACATCATCCCTCCAGTACTGAGGGAAGGGAGGTGGCTCATCCTGTCGTAGCCCCATCTGCCGTCGTACCCTCTCCAGGGGTATCCACTCATGCTCTCCTGGCCTCCGTCCTGCTATCCAGAATGTATACTGGATCCACCGCAACTGTGATCGGGCTCCTCCGCGGGGCTGATGACCTCTGTAAGGCCTCCATACAATATCCAGGGTAGTCACGCCCTCTAATACATGCCGGTAATACGCTACATCCCGTCCGGCGAGAACTGCTCGTGGCTGGCCCACGACCCCACCACCTCTGAAAGCCATATCTATAAATCACCTATGGCCCTGGCTGCTGGGGCAGCCCTACTGGTCGAATGCATATGATATGCTCATATGCCCAGCAGTGTAACAAAAACGTAGAGCAAATCCCGAATCGCCTCATCCGGCGGTAGCCCCACAGCTCTCGGTATAACTGCACCAGGTATACTGGTGCCCAAGCATAACATGTATGCTCCTCAACCATCTCGTGTAATACCCCATCAAGCACTGTGTGAAAGCGGCCTCCCTCTAAGTCTCGGGAGGGCAAAGCATGTAATGCCGATCATCATCAACACGCTGCGCCGTGTCTCATGCTCGGTGGGCACGATACATATCCCATAGGCGATGCTCGCGCCGTGATAAGTCAATAGGCACGCATCCCGAATACCTATAAGATGTTGTCCATGGCTGTCTCTGCATCCACTTGGAAGACTACCTCTCCATCGATCGGTAATCTAAGGATGCAATACACATCCTTTAATGTAATGGTCATCTCTCCATCGGGAGATGGAACACATTGTCGCTGGATCCCATCTCTCGATGAGGGCAACCATCGTGACCGTGATCCTCTCTATCGCCCTATAACTATAACGCTGGACTCCACCGAGTCCCACCTCACGCATGATGGCCCACTGCACTGCGGACACGTGTGGCCGCATCTGTCTCAACAACGGGAGCATCCTATCCCGCATCGTCACCGCCGACGCCTTCGCAAAACCAACTCACCGCATTAGCCCTACTCTTTATCACAACAACTCCTTTAACCTTCTATACCCCTTTTAACCAACCGACCACACAACCACCCCATTTCCCCCACCCACCAACCAACCTTCCTATCAACCTCTACCCCTTCCCTCTTCACCCCAATAACCATAACTCCCAAATAATAACCAAAACACTCAAATAACAACCAAATACCCAAAACCAAACAAAAAAATAGAAAATCCTAACTAGGGACCAAGATCTTTGGTCACCCATGTGCACACCGGTCCCCTCTTCACCGACACCACGGTCCAACGTACGACCGACACCGGTCAACCACAAAACCACCCTGCCCCAAAACTTCTTAACCGATGCTTGCGCTTATCGACCGGCAGACGGCATCGGTCACTAAAAATTACCGGGCCGAACCCGACGCGGCCCCCCAAATCCATTTTTCCCCTATTTCTCTCTATTTACCCACCCTAACACCCTAAAAACCTACCCACCCTGCCGCCTTGACCTATTTAACCCATCTATCCTCTTCATTTTTCAAATAACTTCAATTTATTCATTATTTTATCAAAACATGGATTCCTACCCAAACCCCAAATATTGCTTAACAACATCAAATTCACACAATGAAGGGTTTCAACCTACTGATTTACGACACGTCGTCGTGGAGGGATAGGTGGTGGTGGTCCACTGGTCCAAGACCTCCAGGCTCTCCTCCAGTGTGCCATGGCTATCACACTCCTCTCTGGGTCCTCCACCAATCAAATGCTGCCTCCTCCTTGCTAGGGCCTACCAATCACTCACTTCTCCACTCAAATAGTGCCACCTCAGCCGACAAACTCAACAATCTCACCAAAAGACCTCAGACAACTAAAATTGGTTTTCAAATTGACAATATGACAATGACAGGCCGTATTTTTTTTTTTATAGGTTTTCGACCTATAACCGATACCGGTTATATTGTGCCCTAAGGAACCGGTATCGGTCACCTAACCGATATCGGTCATAGACAATCGATATCGGTTTTATCCCACCTCTTCCCCAATTTCTGCCCTTATTTACTAATCACCTATATCCACCTTGGCTGAAAACCCTTTGTTAACTTCATTGGCCCGACCCAAGGCCGCAACCAACCAATTTGGCCCGACCCAAGGCCGCAACTAACCAATTTGGCCCGACCCACGGCCGCAACCAACCCATTTGGCCCGACCCAAGGCCGCAACCATCCATTTGGCCCAACCCAAGGCCGCAACCAACCCATTTGGCCTGACCCAAGGCCGCACCCAACCATTTGGCCCGACCCAAGGCCGCAACCATCCATTTGGCCCGACCCAAGGCCGCAACCAACCCATTTGGCCCGACCCAAGGCCGCACCCAACCATTTGGCCCAACCCAAGGCCGCACCAATTAAATACCTCGCCCAACATCAACAAAATACAATTTTATCCACCCATCCTGTAGCTCTTTGTTCAATCGAGCTCACCTGTTCGTGTTTTAGCATGATTAGGGTCCTTGACTTGATCAGTCGACCAACTTTGCCTAGACCAAGACCGTGACATTTATCTCAACCAAACCAACCATTTGGTACTACCAAACATGCCTAAACGTTCCTGTACCTTACCCGTTATATCCCCTGGAGCTACTTCCTATGCCTTGGATACTAGGATTATATCACCCTTGTTTGGATAAACTATCGACCTTTGCCACCGAATTACTTGTTTGCTCTTCAAAATCATGTACCTGCAGCACTACTACATTTCAACGTGCGTCTGCTTCCTTGGACCTACCCCACCATCTTACCATCATCTCAACACCATTTCCCTTTATCAACCCTATCCTTGATTTCACGCTACCTCAATCCGTGATAGATTTGAGGGGGATTACCTATACCCTTAACAGGGGTAACCACTTCTTATTATTGTTTGTGCAGCTTTTAACAAAGACAAAGCTACACAACAACAAGGGGCTAATGTAGACACCAAATTTGTGTCTTACGACCCCCTGTGCCCCGCATCTCATTGCGCAACCTAACCTCATCACCTAAACCTTACACAATTATTTATTAATTACCTTATAATTAATAAATCCACATCGCCATACCTGCCACCTCATTTCGCCACCTCATCATGACCTAGTCTTAACCCTAAATTAACCTAATTAAGACCTATAACTTAGTCCACATCCACACCCATGACTAATTACTCCTCACCCGCACCTAAAACCAACCTCATAATGACTTGACCAAGCCCGCAACTAATCCCTTGGGAGAAAAAGAGGAAAATCTGGCTATTTTACTAAAAATAGCCTTTTGACTGACCGATACTGCAGTTCTACTGATTGCACCGTCGGTTACGTAACCGCCATTGGTTCCTTGTAAATGACCACTCTCAACCAAAAATAAGGGGTTGTATTTTAGTGGATCCGAAGGATAAATCATTGGAAGAATCCAAAATTTACTTGGGCCGAACAGAGACAAGTGAAAGAAAGAAGAAGAGTTTGCAGAGAAGGACATCAAGCCCAAAACCGCAGAATCGAGTAACTTGAGCCTTGTGACACTCATCGGAGTATCGGGAGGAGATAGCTCATCTTGGGTTGTCGATCATCCTACTTGAGCCACCGTCTTCATCATCACATTCCCGTAACTCGCATTTTCCATCAAGAACTAGTAAGTAAGTCTTATACGTTCTTTTAATAACATTTCTTGAATTTCTCGAATCACAATGCCATCATAAGTCTATTCCTAGATCTACTACCCAAAGAACACACTACATATAACTCTGTCATTCCTCCACCCTTACACTACCCCAAGAACACCCCCGTATTCTCTCGAGTCCTTCTCATCACCCCATTACCTAATCCCACCCATTCATCAGCCTACAACACACCCACCTTACAACCAACCTTCACCAAAATCCCCTAAAACATTTCCCCTACCGATATCGGTTAGCACTCAACCGACCGGTTCTGATGGATCGACATCGGTCACCTTGATTCTAAACCAAGACCGGCCCTTTCTCTATTGTTCTAACAAGGTAAACAAATTGTAATTGGACAATAGCTTATTTGTTAGAATTTGTGTTAATTCATATTAGCAGGGGAACTGACCACCTTCGAAAGGAAGTTTTATATTTCCTGGGCCCAAGGCAGTTCCCTCATTTATTGTCTAATTAAAATCTGGTGGTCTTGTATTCTTACTTGCAGGTAGTCCTTCCCAGACAAAAAGGAGTTCTTCGCAGTTGATCTGATCTTTCTCTATGGTACGCGCACACCCTCTCGACATTCAACAGGTATTCCTCCTAGCCCTAACCCTTATCTGTTTCTTAAAGGAATGAAAGGATAGAAGCAACTCTATTCCCAAAAGTTGAAACATTCTTGCGAAACAACTATATTTCACCGTATATGGCATTTTTGCTATCTTATTGCGTTATCGATCATCTATAGGAATGTGTGACTCCATCAAACCAGCTACAACCATGTTTATTTGGTCATTTTATAAATTTGGCTACATCTTTACTCATCAAGACCGCATTGGAGGGTGGATAAAGACCTGGGTGGGGCATTTTTAGCCCAAATTGTGTTTTCTACCACATTGGAAGAATGATGATCCCATTTCCATATTTGAAATGTCTCTTTAGCATCTTTTTCAACCACGGCCCTCTACATTTTTCCTAATATCTCCTTGCTTTATCATTTTTTATTCATCGGTGGCACTTTTAGAGTTGAGATCTCCATGTGAGGATTGTAAATTTGCTTCCATACCGTGCATACTGTCATAGTGGTGCTTCAAAATCTAGCTATGAAAAACTTATTTGTTGTTTCTTATGGTTTTATGTGTTTGTTATAAAATTGTTTAAAGTTGTTTATTCAATCAAACAAATAATATACCTTTAATCATGAATTCATTAAAACTCATACAATTATTTTTTTTCATTTGGTTCGTTCTAATGTTTAATTTAAAACTTGAACAAACCACCTATTGGAGTTCAAACTTGCACCCATCTCGATTAGGTTGAACTCAATCATTGACGTAAAAATGGAACTGTCTCCAAGTTGTGGGACCTTGTGCACTTGAGACAGACTTCTGCAGGGAAGGCTGGTTTGTCTACCTATTTCTAATGCTACTACTACTCCCAATTTTGAAAGGGAAACCTTACCTAATGATGCCAAGGGACCAAGGATATAAGGAGAACATGAAAATTGAAAACAAAACTAAGGGAGGTGATAGCACCAGAAAAATTGGGACGATAACAATCTATTTTGAGCGGAAGTGAAAGGGAATTCATAAAGAGAGACTAGGAATGCGTAACATAGGCCAAAATGCAATCACACAATTGATTTCACAAGACACAACAAAAAAATGGAACTAGAAGGGATATGAGAGTAGAAAAACACAAGGGAAAGGAAAGAAAGAAGGATATAAACATGTTAAGGCAGAGAATGGCCACAAAATAGTGCTTTTATTGCTTCCCATTTGCACAATCTACTAAACTGGTGTATGAGGCCGATATCCACATGCAAGAACCAGATCTAGAGGCCTGCAACTCAAAATATAAAGATACATAATCCTTAGCAAACACTAGAGGATCCAAAATGTCCAACCTCTCTCAATGAGTCATGCTCTTACATTTATAGATAAATCGATGAGAGAAGAAGAGGAGGAGGGAAAATATGATTTGAATCTTCAACCACCATTAACCAGCAATGAATGTTTATGAATCCACCTATAAATCTATCAAATACACTTCCCCATACCTTCCTAACAGGTAGGATAAGGAAGGAGGTGAGATCTACATCAAATCAGGTGGTTGGAGCAATCAAATCTTGCATTAATGGCATGAGGAACATTTTCCACCTCTCACCTACCAAAACTTCGACAAAATTCAAATTTGAATATCCCGCATGGTGGCCCTCATCAATAGCTATCAAATACGAAAAATCACACCACAATCAACTCCGGAACAAAAATTAATGATGATTTGAAGTCTACAAGTCACTCGACATGTAATGACACATGGCGCTCGAGGATAGTCAAGAATGACCAACTGTGTATCTACTTTTTCACCTCTTCCACATGTCAAGAAATGGTTTGTCACTAGTATTTGGTGCCCATTTGGTGTGCTTTGATTGGTTGCATGTAACACACTCAATATCTCGACATATACCATGTGGCATAGAGATGGTGTAGAAAAAAAAAAAAGTGTGAAGGCGCGCATAGATGAATTAAGTGTGGAAGAAGAAGCGGGAGGCATGTAAAAGTAATGCACGTGGGAGAAACGAAAGGAATACATGTAAGAGGAATGTATGGAAGAGGTTTAATCATTACAACATAATGTGTAGAAGTAAGGAAGGGGATGCACAAGAATGTCGAGACTTAGCTAACTTTGGGAAGCATGACTAAAAATGCGCATAGGATGCATGAACTGCTGGGAAGAAGGTGAATGCGTAGAGATTGGGTGTGAGGGAAAATGGAATAGATAGAGGAAAAGGAGAAGAAAATATGGGAGGCATAGAAAGGAGGAGTGCACAAGGGCGCATGAGGAACTACAGCCAAGGGAATGTGTCAAAAGAGCAATAGGAGTGTGCATAACCTACAATGTAGAACCTTGGAGTCATAATGGAAATATAAGTTGTCTAAATAACTAGGGAGCTATTTTGGATAATAGTTTGGTGACTTTCAGGGCCATCTACCTGTCATATGAAGGAGGTCGAGTAACATGGAGCATCCATTGGGTATGAAGTTAGCATTTATATGAACCTCTCCGATCCAAACTTTGAAGAACTACCCCTAAGTCACTTGAAGCATATGTTCAATGTTGTTTTGAATCCTACAATACTACTGAAAACTGCTGGAAGATGCCTAACATCCTGAAAGCAACAAAAGAGTGTGTGCAAGAAGCACGCAAGAAGAAATAACTATGCACAAACAAGATAATGTGCGCACAACACACTTGGAGGAATTGAAACTACTCTAATATATACAAAATGATACAACAAGTTTAATGGAAGGGTTTGAGATAGATCCCATTACTTTGGGATTGACAACATGCCTCTATCAAGATAATATGACTCATAAGAGTTAGCCTCCTTACAAGAAATGATAATATATGGGCCACTCCAAAGTGCATCAAAATTTGAATGGCGCCTTGGTTTGGCTTTGTTAGTATCCCATTTTAATACTAGGTCCCCAAATTTGAAAGCTTTGATGCCTAGCCTTTCTCAAAAAACCACTTCTTTGTTGATTGTTGACATTTTTATAACTTTTTCATGGCATAGTTACTTGATTCTTCAAGCTCAACACTCGCCATTATGATTTCTCTCTTTTTTGCACCTTCAAATTCTAGGTGTTGGACAAGTGATAATGAATTCAACTCAAGTATCAAAGGAAGTGTAGCCTCTTTGTCATAGACAATCTTATAAGGATAATTTCCTATTGCATTTTTCATTGTGATTTTTTCTGCCCAGAGTGTGCTCGAGATCTTTGTATGCCACTATCTTTGGTTAATATCCATCATTCGATTCATGATCATGGACATGTTCTTATTTATAGATTCTACCAAGCCATTACCTTGAGGGTAATAATTGGAGAAGCTCTTTAAGTAAATACGAAGAATAAGAGCCCTATCATTGGTTTTAGTACCAACGAAGGATTTTGCATTATCTAAAATAATTGTCTAAAGGATGTCAAACCTTGATTCCTTCAATAATATCAAGGATGACAGACTCAGGTTATTCCTTGAGTGTGATAGCTTATGTACATTTGGTGAAGTAATCCATAGTTTGTCAAAGACCCATTTATGTCCAAGTGCTTGAAGGAGGATTGATCATGCCTATGAAGTCAAGACCCCATTGCGCAAAAGGTTGATCTACTTGGATTGGTCGAAGGGGAAGCGTCACCAATTTCTTCTTTCTTACAAAGAAAGTGCAATCCTTGCATTTCATGACCCACTTGTGCTCGTCTGCAAACATGGTATGCCAAAAGAATCCTGCCATTAAAATTTTTATTGTTGTAGTCTTGGCAGAGAAGTGTCCACTAGAGAATCCATCATGAAATTATATTAACACTCTTTCAATTTATGTGTCATCAATACACCTCAATGACATGCCATCAAGATTCCTTTTAAAGAGGATGCCATCAATCAACACATATGTAATAAAATACAACCTCAGATGTCTCCTCTTTGTTTGTTTTTTGCATTCTGGAGGTATGCACTAGAATAAAGGAATGCCACCATCACTTCCGACCAGTTGTGTGTGCTAGGGTCTTCATTTTGTTTAGGTTCACCATGTGGATGACCTTCATCCAAAAATAATGAAGTCTCAATTTCATTCTGCGTGTCCTCAACAAGTCGTTTAGAGTGCACTACCTCTTACTAGCTTTATGGATTTGATGTTCATATCATACTCCATGATTCTAGTTACCCATCATGCTCTCTTATTTCTATTTTATGCTCCCATGATGAAATCTCTCACACCAGAGATTGAAACTAACACCTTGACATGATTTGTGGCAAGCATACTCTTGAATGTATTGAACGCGTGCATGATGGCATCGACCTATTTCTCCATATGACTATATTTCAATTCATAACCCTTCATTGTTTCACTGAATAAAGCCACTAGCTGCTCCATTCCTTATTCATTTTCATGTGTTAGGATAACAATGACACTCACATCAGCGCCATAAGAATAGAGGATGAAATTCTTGGAATAATCCGAGTTGATGAGGGTTAGCACACAAGAAATTTCTTTCTTGATATTGTTGAAGATTTTATTTCCTTCTATTGTCCACTTAAAGGTTGTGTCTTTCCTGAGCATGAGAGTGATGGTCCTAACAAGTCCCGCAAAGTTAGGAATGAATCTCCTAACAAATTTGATTTTTCCTAGGAAGGATTGTAATGTTTTCTTATGTGCCAAAGCACGGAAAGAGTCGGGATGGATGAAACACACTCATGATCAATTATGATACCATCCTTTGAGACAACATGGTGTAAAATCTTTCCTGTGCCACTTTGTGAAATTACACTTTTTGGGGTTAAAAGACACCCCAAAATTTCCACATCTCTCAAATACTTTTTCTAGATGCGTCATATGATTTGCACCTCTCTTTGAAAAGATAGTTATGTCAGCAAGGTAAACCAAGATGAACTCATTAATATAACCTTTGAAGGTAATATCCATTACGCACTGAAAGGTTGTGTCTACATTTGATAGACCAAAGGGCATTTTTGATATACATATGCTCCCCATTTAGTTGTGAATGTCATTTTGAATTGATCATCTCCTTGACTAGATCTGATTGAAACCGAGAATATTCATCCAAAGATAGAAAATCTCTACGCACTTTTGCCCACCGTCTACAGTAATCTACTCCATAAAAGGAAAACGATAATGATCCTTCAGGACACACTTATTAAAATCTCTAAAATCAACTCAAATTCTGATTTCACTTTGTTGTTCTTGCGCATTGGAAAAATATTTGCGACCTAGGTAGAATATTTGATGGGAAATATTATTTTCACCTTGATGATTTTATATAACTCTTTTCTCATTAGGGGCTCTATCCTTGGATTGATGGGCCTCTGTTTTTTTCTAGTGGGCTTGATGTTAGGATCAAGGTAAGTGGAGTGTTGAGAAACACTTGGATCAAGTCCTTATAGGTCCTCATACTCCCATGAGAATATGTCATTGTATTTATAGATAGATGAAGGAATGTTTTTCATCATGCGCGTAAGCTTTACTCAAAGAACAATTCCTTACCATGCGTAATAGTGACTAGGGAGCAATCTTCTCATGTCACGCACATATTATTTTCTTCACCCTTGAACTCATCATCAGGGATAAATATTTTCTCTAAGGTAACCAGCCATTTTAGCAACATGTTTGTCTTTAGATGTCATTCAAATTAGTTTTCATGCTTAAAGAGAAATCGAATTCATTTTGAATGAACTGGATAATCTGTGTCAGGCCACTTTAAAACACTTGTTAGTTGGTGTTGTTATCTGAAAAGATGGTTTTATTACCATCTTAACGTGTTGTGCATTACCCTTGACAAAATCCTCCACAAGAGAAAATTAAGAGCCAAGCACGACCATCTGATCAACTTCTTTGTTCAAATTTCTTGGCACCACCTATAGATTTAGAGCATCAAAGCTCTCAAGGAGGTCCCAAACTCTATGTTTATAATATTTGAGAAGCTTATTCTTTGTTGCGCATTTTTGGTAACTCCGGTGGATAACCAATTATGTATCCCCAAACATCTGAAGGCCTTAATCCTTTTCTTCTCGGAAATAAAAATCACTGTACCAATTCCTTGTATTCTCGCTACATTTTTGGAGTATGTGAACTCTGCAACCTTTGAGTAAAGAATAATTTCTCATCCTTGGGAGAAATGATAACAACAATTATTACCTCGCGCCATTTCTACTGGATCCATCAAAGTACAACTTCCATAGACCAAAATCTTCTTCATTTTTCTTTAGCAGACACACGGAAACACATATTTTTATTCACGTATGTAGTATGTACCAAGCCCAATTTCAAAACATTTAATATTTTTCAACATATGAATCAAATTTTGGTGCCTTTCCACCCACTTATCTAGCACTAATTCAAGTAGAGGAGAAGGAACACGCTGCTCTTGAAAACTCAAACTTTCTCTTCTTAGATTAGGCAATTATCTTGGAGAGGGGATGGGTCATATGACTCAACATGATAGGAAAATATTGGCTCATCTTGTATGGTAAACCTGGGTACCATAACTTGTTCTTAATAACATATGAGACCAATCAGAAGACAAGTAACCACCCACTTTAGCAGTAAAATCTCTTGACAAACATAAGGCAAACAAAGGGGGTAGGTCAATGATTGACACATCTTGAGTTATAGTGAGGCTTGGACATGCATGGAGGGTCAACTCAAGGTCCTTGATGACTCCCAAGGTGGTGAGAGTTGAGACATCAAGCTGTAAGACTCCTTTGAACAAAGGGGTGTAATTAAGGCCTAGGACATCAGCAATTTTCTTAGGAATAATAGAAGTAATAACACCTAAGTCAATCATATAATTGTGCATAAGGTGTTTACCTATGATCAAGGACATATAGAAGGGTGGGGTTTTGACAGCCTTACTTACTTGATTTTCCTCTTCTTGACAAATATTGACAGAGAGTATGCGGTTTTCATACAACTAGATCAGCTTGTAGAAGTTGGGCCAAAGCTTCATGCAACAGGTCGCGCTGAGATTGAATGGCCAGGGCATCCCACATTATGACATTCACATTTTTCTTCTTCATCTAATCCAAAATGTTGAATGGAAGGTCCATTGACTTGCACATTTGGGGCACAATAGCATCTCTTCTTGGTTATTCGAGCACGTAGAGGCGGAGCCTTAGCTTACGCAGAGGTTTGACCTACCAAAGGAGGGGCACACACTTCTTCGAAGGAGTATTGCGTTAAACCTTATACGTAGTAACTTGTGCACCTTTATTGTTAGATTCCTTAGTTGTATCTCTTTACTTTTGAAGATTGGTCTATATGGCAGAGCTAAAGGTTGTGCACTCGAGTCCAAAGATTCTCTTCTTGTACCTTGTGTTATTAGCAACTTGAGTGCATGGTCTATCAAGATTGTTCATAGCTTGATTGATTGCATGAAGTATTCAAAGGCTTAAAAAACATTAGGTGGTATTTGGAGGAGCTTCACATGTTGTTTGGTTCTTTGTTTCACTTGTTCTTGTGGAAGGATCACAATTATAAGCCTTCTGGATCATATAAGCATGTGTTTTCATGGCATTCACACGGGGTAATCTGACTATGAGGCATATTGCAAGGAAAGCACCAATCTGACTCTTGATCCATATTATTTTGGAATAAAACTAGCACTTGACTCTTGCTTTGGCACTCGGAAGAGGTTGTGTTGGAGGAAAAATTTGCAAGGGAAGATGCACATTAGCATGTCATCTATCATTTTTTTTCTTACCGTATATTTGGTTTCCATACTGATTCCACCAAGTCTCGATTGTTTTGGCTATGCCCTTATTAGAATTTTTTCTGAAGGCTTATGCATGTTGCTTCTATAAAGATATGACTTTATTGGAAAATTTTCTAATCAGGTTTTTCAATTCCCCATATTCTTTCTACCACACAGAGAGAGTAGGATGTGGATGCAATTGGTTGCGCACTTTGCTCGGGAATAAGAGCAACAAAAGGTCAGTGCCCGAGACATTTCTCGGAATAAAGGCATAGGCGGTCTTGGGGCTAACTTTCCCACCCGGAGGAGGTTATTTTATGCCCTTATTGCAATGTTGTAAGTAGCGAGTGTAGGTTCTACCCCCATGGATTGAATCATGACTGAAATGTCACTATTCAAATCCCTAAGATAATATAGGAAATCATGTTGGGTTGTAGGCCTTACCACTTGAGGAATTTTGTCCCAAGTCTTTTGGAATCTAATATTGAAATTATTCATCTGCTCATTGGGCGCCCTCTTTGTGTTTTAGTAAGTTACTCCACCAATGATACGTGATCTCAATTGTCTTCAAATTAGTTACATAGATTTGTTCAAAGCTCATCCCAGTGGCAATAGACACAGTCTCAAACCTCTGTACCATTGGAGTACTTTCCCTTTGAATGAGGTTGCAAGAATCCTGACTGCTACATCATCATGTGTGATCAAATAGACAGAGCACACATTTTCTACATCCTAGATGTGCTCAATAAGGGTGACTTGATTCTCTCCATTAAAACATGGAATACTTTTGAGTGTGGTTGTCGGCATATCATGTTGTGCATTCAAAAAAAGGACTTCTATCAAAGGTGAAGTTGGCAAAGTTCCTTGGAGGAGGAGGTGCTTGTAATGCCATGGTAGGGTGTACAAGTCTGCTGTTAGGAGGAGTGGATTATACGCAGCGCACTGGAGATGGGGATTCATGCTCGGAATCTCTATCGAATATTCTTGGAGATAGTCAAAGGTACTCAAAAGAAACTTCAACTGTTGTGCTTTGTCTTGTATGCACTCTTCTCATGAAAGCTTCTCGGGGTTACCGAAAATAGTAGATATGGAAGTTTTGGGAGTCTCCAGATGTGTTGAAATGAGCCTCCAAAGGATGGAAATCATTAAGCCATACACCAGAACTTAGCAATGATGAAATTTAAGTTTTAAATACTTTGTCCCACCAGGCATTCTAGAAATATTTGGAGCTCAAACTTCTATCCATCTCAAATTAGGTTGAACTCGAGTCATTAAGGTAACAATGGGATTATCTCCAAGTTGTGCGACCTTGTGTGATTGAGAAAAACCTCCAGGGAAGGTCGGTTCTTCTACCTATTTCTAGTGCTAATGATACTCCTTATACTGAAAGGGAAACCTAAGCTAATGATGGCAAGGGACCAGGGATAGAAGGAGAATATGAAAATGGAAAACTAAATTAAGGAAGGTGATAGCACCAGAAAAGTGGGATGAACATAATTTGTTTTGAGTGGAAGTGAAAGGGAATGCATAAAGAGAGGCTAGGCATGTGTAGCACAGACCAAAATGTAGTCACATAATTGATTCCACAAGACACAACAAGAAAATGGAGCTGCAAGGGACATGAGAGTAGCACAACAAACACACAACATAAGGGAAAGGCAAGAAATAAGAATATAAACATGTTAAGGTAGAGAATAGCCACAAAACAATGCTTCTATTGCTTCCAGATATGCACATTATACTACAATGGTATATGAGGTTGATAGCCACATGTAAGAACTAAATCTAGAGGCATGTAACTCAAAATAAAAAGATACAAAATCCTTAAGCAGACTAGAGGACGTAAAATGTCCATCCTCTATCAATGAGTCATGCTCTTACATTTATGGATAAATTGATGAGAGAAGAAGATGAGGAGGGAAATTTTGATTTAAATCTTCAACCACTAACAACCAATAATGAATTTCTATGAATCTACCTACAAATTTGTCAAATACACTTCCCCATATCTACCTATCTTGTAGGAGAACAAAGGAGGTGAGATCTACATCAAATCGGTGGTTGGAGAAATCAGATATTGCATTAATAGCATGATGGACATTTTCCATCTTATCACCTACCAAAACCCGATGAAATTCAAATTGGAAAATCCCGCACTATGGCCCTCGTCAAAGCGACTATCAAATAAGACAAATTGTACCCCATTTTGAGATTTGGAACAAAGTTTTTGACGATTTGAAGTATGTAGGTCACCGTGACACATGACGCTCTAAGGATGGCTGAAAAACATCCAACGTATCTAATTTTTCACCTCTACCATGTGTCAAGAAATGGTTTGTCACTAGGATTTGGTGCCCAAAGAGTGCTCTTTTATTGGTTGCGTGAAGCACACTCAATGTTTGTGATGATACCACATGGAGCAGAGATGGTGCGTAAGAAAGGGCGAAGGTGCATGTGGAGTAAAGAAGTGTGGAAGAAGAGAAGCGGAAGGGCGCACGAAAAAGTAATGCACGTGGGAGGAATGGAGAGAATACATGCGGGAGGAATGTATGGAAGAGGTGTAATCATTACAAGATAATGTGCAGCAGTAAGGAAGGGGGCACACAAGAATGTCAAGGACTTAGCTAATTTTGGGAAGTAGGACCAAGGCACGCGTGCGGGATGCATGAAATAGTGGGAAGAAGGTGAATGTGCGAGAGATTGGGCACAAGGAAAAATGGAACAAATAGAGGAAAAGGAGAAGAAAATATGGGAGGTGCAGGAAATGAGGAGTGCACAAGAAATTGAAACTAAGGGAATGTGCCAAAGTATCAACATGAGTGAGCCTAACTTGCAATGTATAACCTCGAGTCAAAATGGAAATATAATTTGTCCAAATAACTAGAGGAGTTATTTTGGATAACACCGCCTAGACCACCTTTTCCACCATGAGAACTTGGAGTAGCATAGGAATTCTATTTTTACTTTGTATTCATTCGAATTAATCATTTATATTAATGAATAATTATAAGGTTATGTGTAATGATCTACTTGAAGTGCATTTTAATTTTGTGCAAAATTCATTTCAATAGGCCATTATTTATGGGAACGTAATATTGTAATAAATTTTGATTGGTAACTCAAAACCAAGTTTGATTTTCTTTAAAAGTTCATATTTTTTCATTTTTTATCCACTAGACACGTTTTCATTATAAAAACACTAAAATACAAAGTTCCAAAATCTAAGGGTAGACAATATTCTAGGGTGTTGTGTCTTTTGCATTTCCGACTTTCCTTCCATAATCTAATTCTAATCTATTCTAAAAAAATAATTAATTTATGCATGGATTCACATCAATTCATTCCTCTAATACCCTTTAACTATTATGACTGGAAACCTAGAATACAACTTGTGTTAAAGAACAAAGGTCAATATCATATAACAATGGGCATTGAGACTGAACTAACAGATAATGATGCTAAAGTAAAGTGGCTTTAAAAATGTGATAAATATTTTGGTTTCTTTTGTCTTACTCTATCATCTAAACTTATCTTTCATGTAGAAAAATTGAATACACCCAATGAAGTTTGGCAAGCATTAGAAAATATCTTTATGAATTTTGATGAAATGAGAAGTCATAAGCTAGATAATGATCTCATAAGTTTGAGTCCTAGTACCTTTGACATCCTAAAGGACATTTTCACCAATTTCAAATCACTAAGATTGTAATTACAAGAATGTAGAGTAGATAAAAAGGATGATCAACTAGTTCTTTATGTACTCTCTCGAAGTTAGGTCCTGATTATTCTATCTTTGTTTCTACCTTCTACTCCACCAAAAGTGATCTTGGAGCCACATGGAAAATGCCTTCTCTAGATGAATTTACTTCCAACTTGACTAGGGATCAACAAAAATTAATACAAATGGACACCCTAAAGTCTTCTAAATCTGAAGCCCGCATTGCTAGGAATGGGAAATAACAAGCTTCACACAACAAAGGGAAGAAGCAAAATATTTATAAGGACAAATAGAAAAATAAAGATCGAAAAACTGAATCCTCTAAAAAAACACTCAAAATCTTCAAACCAAGGGAAACCTAAGATAAAAAACATTAAGTGTCCCTATTACAAGCAACTTGAGCATGATCATCACAAATGCATGAAGAAGTAGGTCGACCATCTTTCTCATCTTCTTGAGAAAAATAACATAAGGGTCCTTGATTCTATCAAATAGTCTTAACTAACCCAAGAATCTTCTAAGAAAAAGGATAAAGGTAAAGATAAACATAAGGGAAAGGCTCTAGTAGTATTTACATCCTCATCTACTCTATCATGAGTCATTGACTTGGGTGCTTCACACCACATGATTATTCATGGGTTGGGTTTTCTTCCTTATATCCTTCTAGCATGTCTTCCATCACATTGGGTAATGCCACTCTAGTAGCGATTGTAGGGAGAGGGTCTATTGAAGTTAAAGGTTTAACATTCATAAATGTTCTAAGTGTACCTTCACTTTCTACAAGTCTCCTTTTAGTGTATTAGATAAATCACATAGGGAAGGGCATGAGAGTTTAGTTTTCTTTGTATTTACTTAAGATCGAGAGTTGTATAGTAACACTATAGTAGTAGTGGGAAGGAAAAATTGTCGAGGCTAGGTTATAAACCTTCTCACACTTTGCACCTAATGTTTCTCCTTCTTTCTTCTTCATTTAGATTGAGTTAAGAAAATTATGGCATGATTGGTTTGGCCACCTTAACTACCACTACCTTAAGAAACTAAGTCAGCATGATATGGTCACGGGGTTGCCTAAAGTCCATTTTTCTAAGGGTCTTTTTTAGGGTTTTGGCCTTGGGAAGTATCCTGAAAAAAATGAAAACGTAAAGCTTGGAGGATACACAAGATTTGGATCTTGTTCATGTTGATGTATCAAGGTCCATTCCCCATCCATCTTTCATTAAGAAAAATTATTCTCTCACTTTCATATATGAATTCTCTAGAAACACACGGTTCTACTTCCTTCGACATTAATATGTAGTCTTCAAAACTTTCATTACTTCAAGGATCTTGCTAAAAAATAATTAGGGAAATTCATCAAGGTTCTTTAGACTAAAAATGGGGTGAATATGTCAAAAACAGTGTAAAAAGTTCTACACATAAAATGGGATAGACTTATAATGCATACTTCCATACACTCCTCAATAGAGTGGGGCTGCATAATGAAAGAATTGGTCCTTAAAAGAGATGAATAACTATATGATACACTCTAAGGGCCTTACACCTTTGTACTAGACAAAATAAATCAAATTTTTTATTACATTTAGAACCACGTTCCTAAAAAATCCTAGAGGGGAATCACTCCCTTTGAAGATTGGATGAATTGGAAGCCATCATTTGAGCACTTCAAGGTCTTCTCGATCTCTAGCCATGACACGTTAATAAATAATAAATGTAAGGCAATGGATCCTCAATCCAAACCTTGCATCTTTGTAGGTTATCCAAACATTGTAAATGGTTACCATCTACTCCACTCATACATTCATCAATTCATTAAGAGGATTGTTAAGTTTTAGGAAAGTTCTTTCGATTCTTTACTTGTCTCTTCTTCATTAAACTCACTTGGATTTGATGATCCTTCTAATGAATCAGATCATCCATAATAGATTCCTAAGATAATTTTTCTTCATCCTCTTCCAATTATGAAAGTGAGCATAGTGATGGGGAGTCATCTCCATATACTTCTATGCATGTTTCAGAAGATGAGGATTCAACACATGACTTACCCACATTCAGCCCTCTCTGGGCTAGCCATACATTCAAGAGTGTGGGTTCTTGGATAGGGGATCTAACAGATTATAGGCGTACTCGGTCATATTATCAAAGTGGGCCACATTCCTCTAAACTTCAGCCTTTGATCCAAAGGGATTCTAAAATACATCAAACATACCTAAGTGGGATAGTTCTTTGCATAAGGAATATGATTTCTTAATTAGAAATCACACTTGGGACTTCACTTCACTTCAAAGGGAATGAAAATGGTTCGATGCAGTGGATATATCAAACCAAGTTTATAGTAGATGGGTCGGTTAATAAGTACAAGGCTCTATTGTTGCTAAGCTTTTTCACAAGTCGTAGGAATCGACTACATAGAGTCATTTTCTCCTGTGGCCAAGATAAATTTAATCTAACTCACACTTTTTGTTGCTGCGACACTTTTAATGTGTGCTAGATGGATTTGAAGAGTTCCATTCTTCATGGATACCTTGGGAGGATATCTACATGGGATAACCTCCAGGTTTTTTATGATTAATCTTTAGTATGCAGACTCAAGGAATCCATCTATGGTATCAAATAGGCCCCTTGGAATTGGTATGCCAAGATGGACTCCTTCCTCTTAGATTTAGGTTTCAACTATTTTCATTTGGATACTAATGTATATTTCTTGCAACGGATGATTCTCTATTAATATTGGTTCCTTATTTCAATGATCTTTTGATCATCAAGAGCTCTTCAAAAGCTATTACAATAGTTAAGAAAACCCTACATGATATATTTTCCATAACAAACTTGGGTTCACTACATTACTTTCTTAGAATCGATATTTCATAGTCTTACTAGGGATTACACTTACACAACCCAAGTATGCTCTTGATCTACTTGATTGGTTTCACATGGCAGATTATAAACCATCTCTAAATACCTTTCTATTTGGATTTAATCTTGAGGTTGATCGCACCACACCATTGGTCGATGTTACTTTATATCGACAACTTGTTTGAAACCACATCTATCTAACTCATATTAGAACCAATATCTTATATTATGTACGCATGGTTTCATGATTCATGTAGGAACCTCATATGCTACACTAGAAAGTAGCTAAGTGGATACTCTACTATATTCATGACACTCATAGATTCAATATTATTTACAAATCCAACAAATATATTGAGTTAGTTAGATTCATAAATTCAAATTGGGTTGGTGATCTTGAGTAGTCTGTGATACTAAGTATTATAAGTCCACTTTAGGTTATGTTGAGCAGACATAATATTATCCTAAGGAGAAGACGCACATAGGATTATCATGCAGTACAAGGCACATTTGAAGGCGTGACAGATAGGAAAGGAAATGCACGCCATAACAAGTTGACTAAGGAATTAGCCATTTTTATGGATATGAGATATTTTTGAGATAGCGTGCAGAGCACACATCATGATGGAGACTTGCGCGATATACAAATGCTATTTTGGGAATGAGTGACTGATAAGTGCCATGCATGAGCTTGAGTTAATAATAGGATTACTTCTTCCAGTTAACTATAGGATGTCTATTACTAGTGCACTTGCATGTGTGTATTGTAAAGGTGCATGGCTATTATCAGCATGTGACCTATTTTGAGAAGTGTGTAGGTAGTGAAGGGAAATTCCCCACCCCTATAAGTATGTATTGAACTATGTATTTTAGTAGTGGTGAATTATTATAGAGTTATGTTGTTGGATATGATGCACGCATGACTTATGGTGATACTTTATAATGTAAGAAGCTTATATGTTTTACAATGTTTAATGTAATGGAGTATGTTGGCTGGATAATGGTGTTAAACATGACTGTAATTGGTTCTTATATGGTTAATCTTATTATAGTTATTGTTTAATTCATGATTCTCTAAGATTTAGATCTAGAATATGCTCTATGGAATGTTTATGGTTATTTATGGTTCTAAATATGTTGTATCTTCATCACACTAACATCCTACACAAGAAACTATAAAGAGGGTCCTGGTACCTTTGTATGCTTCGGGTGAGAACTCAGCTCAAACTAGGTGATGTGCTAACATGCCTGGGTTTTCTACAGTGGATTCTAGGCTACATCATTGGTTCCATTGCCGAGACCTCTTTTTCAACTTTTTTCAGGATGGTTCGTGATGAAGACGTACTAGTTGACCTTAGCAAGTATTGAGGAGTGGATAAAAGATCTAGAAGAAGAGTATGCTTAGAGGTTCAACATTGGATCTGAGTTTGAAAACGTGTGTGGGTGGAGCAAAATTTTTATGAGAGCTTCTTTTATATATTTCCGTAGAGATGTACAAGTGGCTAGTTACTTATGCGTCTAAAAGGAATTGGAGGTATCACACACTTGTTTGGACACATGAAGAATTTTAGGTCCTTTATGATGTTGATCTAATTTGGACACGTGTTGTGGACACTTGGTTCCATAGTGTTCTTAATATATATTTTTGGAATACTCAATTTCCACTTATTCTTACCTAGAGGTAGCTGAGTTCTAGTTTTTATGTTATCCTAGGGGAACTTATTTTCAAGGAATTCCACTAGTGATCAAAATCTTGATGGTAACCCTGAACTTGGAAGAAAAACTAATGGCTAGCTAAACCACACCACGCGCAAGGGCAGGAGCAGGTTTGGTGAAGGATGGCGGACCTAGTGGTAGAAAGGAAAAGAGAAGAACAACACTTGAGTAAAATGAGGAATGAGAGAGTGAGATAGAGAAGCAACATGATATTGCAAATCGGATGGAATTGAGGAGAGAGATGGATCATGAAGGATTTGGAGCTCACACAAAAGGTGTGGAGCCAGAGCATCTAGAACTCACCCATTTAGGTAAGCATAATAGGGAACCCTCCTCATCCTCACATGGTAGTGCACCAATAGAGACAACATGGGCCGCGGGTGTGCATCTAAATCTACAGGAAACCTATCCCTTGTGTTTGGTTTTCCAAGAGCTAGTACAACCAAGAGTCAACGGGTAGTTTGGATAGTAGAAGAGTAGGATTAATTCAGATAGCAAGTACATTTATGGTTGGGAAAACATCTTATTTGTTGTTTGGAGGTACCTTCTCAGGTGCATTGTCAACACAGAACCAAGCGCATAGAATTTTGGACTCATTTCTCGGGAGTAATACCACCTCATACATTATAGGAGTTAAATTTAGTACCATTTTTGGGACACAGGGAAGTACATCCATTGGTCCACTTCTAGCTATAGGTGGAGGATCATGGGGTAGGTGGATCTAGCTCGTGGATCTGGTGGTTCTAGAGGTAGAGGTAACACATGAGGTTCTGGATCAGGTGGGCAAGGTCCTCATCAACCCAAAAATATTTACATGGAGATGTCTCTCTGTATTCCAGAGTATAGGGGCATAGAAGATGCTACTGAACACATGCACATGTGTGAGATACTATGGAGTAGAAAATGATTCATGGCTTTTAAGTGCAAGGCAAGTCAGTTTGTAACTACATTATAGGGACGTGCACACATTTGGTACAAGAAGTTTGACCCTAATCAAACTTGCGTAGATTATGCAACATTAAAGGATGTTTTCCTTAAGGAGTTTCATATCCTTGAGTTTGAGTAGAATATTATAAGCGCGCTCAAGGATATTAAGCATAACACTACTAAGAGTGTTCAGGAATATGATGCTCATTTTAAGACACTTTTGTCTAAACTTTCTTATGATATTCATGTAAGCCAGCACGCACAGCAGCTTGTTGGGGCTTGATCACACCTTTTAGAAGGGCACTTTGTCACATAAGACATATATGGACCCGCGTGAAGCCCTTGAAGCCACTTTGCACGCCAAGCATTCGGAGTATAGACACTAGAGTGAGCCCATTCTGGAAGCACAAATTGCAGCTATGGAAAAGTAGTTGGAGAAACTATCGGAAAATTCAACACATGAGATGCACACTAGGATTTGGTGTACAAATTGTGAAGTGGAAGGGCACACTAAGGATAGTTGTCCCTATAGATCAGTGTGTTCATTGTTGTTAGACTATGAGATATGTCATTTGGACCATGATGCAAGCCATTTGCCCATTATTACAATGCGTGATAAGAAAGAATGTATCTTGCTATTGTAAGATTTTCCGGTCCATGACTCACAATATAGAAGACTGCATGTTGATTGGTTAAATCCATGATGTCATAGATATTGGTGTGTGATAGACATGAGTATCAGATAACTCTAAAAGCAAAAGTGAGCACCATGATTGCAACCACACTCAAGTGCATTATGATCGGAACAAAGGGCATTTTGAAGGAGGTTGTGGTAGAGGTCAAGGATACTTGTGGTGGATTTAGGGGCCGAGGCCATGGTGGTGGATGAGGCGAGTTCCCTCACGGAACATGTTTTACATGTGGATCTCCTGACCACTACAAGCATGAATGTCCTCATAATATTACTTGTTATTTTTGTGGGAAGAATCACAGCTATGAGGAATGCCCAGACTTATATGAGCATCTTAGCAAGTAGCATAAACAAGAGAACAAGGGCATTGGTTAGAATAAAATGTGCCATAGAGAATTAGTGGATGTCAAAGTTGGCACCGAAACTTGGGGTAGTACCTATGAAGATTACTACATGTGTTGAAGTTGTGTGCACCAGAGAGACGTTACAACATAAGCCTACCATCACTAAGGAGGAAGTTTTACATGCAAGGTACCTAGATCCTACACATCAAAAGGAGGTTTATCAAGAGACCATGGAGGTACTTAGAAATATTCAGGGTGAAAAATTTTTTAAAGGAATAGTCAAGGAAGTTGGAACAAAAGAAGGCAGCAGAGATAGTCCAATTGGATATTAATGACTTAAAAGAGGTATGCAATATTCCCCCTCATAGCTTGGATTATGACAAGGAGATCACTCTGAATTTTGTTGTGGATGGGTGGATCTTGAGCAATATATTGATTAATACAGGTGTGGAAGTTTACGTTATTACTTTAGATGCATGGGTACATATGGGAAGACCTCCATTGCAGCCATCCTCTAATGTATTGTTTATGGCTAATCGAACTAAGGCCATTCCCATCAAAGTTATACAGGATGCATTTATTACTATATAAAGGGCCAAGTTCACTGGGGAATTTGAGGTCTTAGCACTTGCAAAAGTATACAACTTCACAGCTCTACTTGGGTGCCCTTGGTGTTATGCAAATAATTTTGATCTATGGTTCAATAAGGGATACATAAGTTTTGAGAACAAGGAAGAAAGAGTGATTATCCTTTTCACAGATGGGAAATATGCACCTTATGTTGAACCTTCAAGTGAGGAAGACCTCGACGGAATTTATGTACGTGCCATTTGAGACCCAAAAGTACTTGAGCCATCTAAGGATGGAATTCTCCAGTGGGAATATGCACAATCTACTAGTGATACTACAAGTATTTCTTGTGATAACAGGGCACATGACACCTATGATATGGTTGGATGTGAAGTAAGAAGCTCATTTGTGTGGAGAAGCAAACCTCGTTGTGTTAGGAGGATAGGTAACTTTGTACCTTGATACATTGGAGAAGGAGACCTTATGGTATTCCTGCGCATCATGGAGGAGTAGTGGACAAATAAAGCTAAAGGAGAAATATGTTAGTATATACCCTACACAGGACAATGACATGCTTTGGTGGATGGTTCACAGGGATAATCTCATGGAATGGAATGAAGTCAGAATTTCTCTAACCACTTAGTTCTTTAGGAGAAATGTGCCTACTCAAATCTACATATATCATGGTAATCAACCTATTCAACACCACGTTCAGCAGTGTGAGAGACTCTAGACAGAGGGGTTGAAAGCTTTACCACCATCACCATGGATGAAAGCTTTACTCCACTTTACAATGTTGCACACACACTTGGTATATTTATGCGGAACTACATAGGGAGACTAGAAATTGGCAAGACTTGATTGTAGGAATGACCTAGAATTTTGACTACTTCTCTACTAAACCTCCGGTAGAAGAGGCATTAAGGGTTATAAAGTGCTTAACTATGGGAGACAATGCAAAGGTTGAAGAACTCATTTAGGAGTTATTTGGTGAGGAAGAACAAGGAGCGCGTTTTGATGAAGTAGATGATATAGATGTCGAACTATTTACGTGCACTTGCTTTGAAAAGGAGAAAGGAAAGATGGTCTACATAGTGGATGATGAGGAAGTAGAAGATTTGGACATAGCTCATTCAACGGTATGTGCAAAGTTATAGAAAGTGCAGATAAGAATGCGCGTGCCTATCATGAACCTATGAAGACCAAGAAAGTGAACATTGGCACGGATGTTGAACCTAAGGAGGCAATAATCGGGGATTATTGGTTTGATTCTGAAGTGGCAAAGATAATTGAATTACTATGTGATTTCCAAGACTTATTTCCTAGGGGCTACCATGAGTTAAAATGAGTGCATGAGTCATTAGGAGAGATGAAGATTAAGCTAAAGGAAGGTGTGTGCCCAGTCAGGAAGAGACCTTACAGGATGAACCCTAACCTACGCGTAAAAGTTAAGGAAGAAATTGACAAAATGTTGAAATCTAGCATCATTAATCCCCTAGAGGAATCAGAGTGGGTTAGCCCAATGGTAATCAGTATAAAGAAAGATGGTCGGATTAGGATTTTTGTGGATTATAGGGAACTGAATGCTGCATGTTTGATTGATCCTTTTCCTACACCTTTCACAGAGGAAATATTAGAATGTGTTGTAGGGCGAAAAGTTTACTCTTTTACAGATGGATTTTCTAGGTATCATCAGGTTAGAATTACACAGGAAGATAAGAGAAAATTACTTTCACCACTGGATGAGGAATTTTTGCATATATTGTGATGCCCTTTGGTTTGAAAAACGTGCTTGTTGTATTTTCACGCATAGTTGTTCAAGCATTCCAGGATTTTATTCACAAATTCTTACATGTTTACTTAGATGATTGGACAATATATGGGCTTGTTAAGGATCATTGTGACAATTTGCGCTTAATGTTTGAAATATGCAGACAATTAAGCATCTCCTTAAACATCAAGAAGTGTGTGTTTGCTACACCTTTTGGAACTCGTTAGGGCATATCATCTGCAAGGAAGGTTTGTTAGTAGATCCAACTAAGGTTGTCAGAAGCTGTGGGCCTGGAGGAACCTACCGGTCAAAGTGAGGTACTGGATTCTTTGGCCACATAAGGAATTACGTAAAAAATTATCAAAGGATATGTGAAGATCACCTCACCCCTAGAAGAGTTACTAAAAGGAAAAAGGTAAATTCTATTGGGGAGAACTGCAACAATACGCATTTGAGGCATTAAAGGAGAGACTTACTATAGTGCCTATTTTTGTATTCCCTCATAGAACCAGCCATTTCACGTACATGTGGATGCCTCTAGCACAACCATTGGTGTGGTGTTAGCTCAGCCTAGAGAAGTTATTATAGATCATCCTATCTATTTTGCTAATAGAAATTTAACTCCTACATAATAGAATTACACAACTACAAAGCACAAGGCCTTGTCAATGATCTATGTGTTGCATAAATTCAAACATTATTTATTAGCAACACCCTTTGTATTTTATACTGATCACATGGCATTAAAATACTTGGTAAATAAGCCCATTTTACAAGCAATCATATGTCGATGGGTGCTTTTATTCCAAGAATTTGACTTTACAAATGTGGTAAAAGTAATTCTCGCCTGCACCACTTATCAAGGATTCCATCATGGGAGGATGCGTAGAAAATTGAGGATATAATGTCGGATGTATAGTTGTACAGGTTACATCACTTGCCTTCATAATTAGAGGATATTGTTGTATTTTTACGCACATGTGTGGCACCAGAAGGAATGAAATCATTAGAGAAGAAACAACTTGCAATTTGTGTGGAACCCTTCATGTTGATCATTGATAACTTATACAAACTAAGCCGAGAAGAAGTATTGCGTCAATGTGTACTAGAGAATGAGCACAAAAATATCATGGAAGAGTCTGATGGTGGTATTGTAGGTGGGCACTATGTAGATGACACTAATGCACATAAGATTATACTTGTTGGATTATGGTGGGAGACCATGTATAAGGATTGTAAAGATTATTGTAAGGCGTGTGATCACTGTCAACACCTTGGAAAACCTGCGAAAAGAGATGAAATGCCTTTGAGTCCTATTGTTAGTGCATAGCCATTTGAGAAATGGGTTATAGACTTTGTGGGTCCTATATCCCTAGGTGCATGTAGAACTAGATCATGCTATATCATCACTTCCATAGATTATCTTACTAGATGGGCGCAAGCAACACCTACAAAGGATTATACAACATCTACAAAGAGCTGTGTTCTTATGGGAAAATGTTCTTATTAGGTATGGGTTTCCATTGAGCTTGATAAATGATAGGGGAACACACTTCTTGAATGAGACAATCGATATATTGTTGGATGAATTTATGGTTACAAACCACAAGACTACACCTTATCATCCTCACGCAAATGGAACTATAGAGGCCTTCAATGAGATATTGATCCAGACCTTGAAAAAAAAAATGATGTTGGAAGGAAAGATTGGGATGATAAAGTTTTTGTTGTGCTTTGGGCATATAGAACAACCTACAAGAGGTTTAATAAGACCAAACCCTTTTAGTTGGTGTTTTTTGCAAAAGCAGTTCTTCTAATGGAATTCATATTACCATCATTGCATATTACACGTGTTGGAGGTCTAGCTGATGAGCAAGAATTAGTAGGAATAATTGAAAAGTTAATACAGTTAGATGAGAGGCATACCATATACGTTGGAGTTAGAAGTAAGAAAATTCTAGGCATAAGGCATGGCATGATAGATAAATCGGACAAGAAGCTTAAGGTTGGAAAAATGGTACTTCTTCATGATTCTCGATTTTTGCACCATCCAGAAAGCTTAAGGTACATTGGTTGGGACCGTATGTTATCACTCATATACTTGAATCACGTGCTTGCAAATTAGAGGCGCTTGATGGAATATGATTACTCGGTTACTTTAATTGGAGTAGGTTGAATCCTATGATAAATAAGTCTACTTGGTGTTTGTAATAAGGCAGTGTTGCCATTTAGTATAGGTTTCCCTTTCTGTATTTCTTTTAATGTATTTCCTTCTTCTTCGTTATGCTTTGTCAATTTAGTTTGGTGTTTTGTGTAATAAGCACATTTGCATGCTAGAAGCTAATTACAATCTAAAGTATTTTTATGTGCAAAGGACTGCACATACCATTGGTGTGGGGTGGTTGTTATTTGTTATTCACAAATGGGTACACATGAGAAAAACTATTACAAGTGTTATTCAAGTATGGAAAGGAGCTGCTTTAGAAAGGAAATTGCTTCTAAAGAAGACCATAGATGGAAATGAATGAATGAATAGTATAATGTGAGGTAAGTAATGGCCATGGAAACTACTAGAAGAGGGTGCAGTAGTGAGGTACTTCACACATGGAAGCACATGGAAGAGAATTCTGTAGCTAGAAGGTAGGAAGGCATGCTAGAAGGTTATAGCTGGGGCACAAAGGTGTACCATGCAAAAATTGGGAAAATGGTCAATTAATGAGAGGATTGGTGGTAGGTGAAGGAGTAATAAATGTACTAAATTTTTGAAAATCTATATAAGGACATGATGTGGGTTTATTTTTACCTTTTCGATCACAAGTATTTGAGCGAGCTAAGTATGACCGAGTCAAACGAATCAATTTATGTGCGGAGAGCTATGAAACTAGATGTGGAGAGCATATTTGTGCATGGAAGTGGCTTGCATCCCCATTGGTGAAGGGTTTAAGTGTAACAGGAGCATTGAGAAGGAGATAGGGCACATGGTTTTGAGCTAGGGCACACAATTTTAAGATAGGGTTTTAGCTTACTCGATACAGAAGACAAAAGGTAGGATTTTTACAATGGCACCGAAGAAAGTACCTGTAGTAGGCACAAAGGGAAAGAAAAAGGTGGAGGTTGGCGTCGAAGTTCAAAAGAAAATTTTCAGAAATTCAAGTACTAGAAGGAGTGATAGTCATAAAAGATTAGGATTCCCACATTCACCGATGCAAAGTAAGTGATCACAAATGTTGGTGCGTAATCACAAAGCACCCCTGGATGTTGATCGATTTCTAGTTTGATCACTCTAGCATCCAAAGTGATTGCACAACATTGAATACTTTCTTTGAGTGTGGGACTCGTGAAAATGAGAAAGGAATCTCTAGAGAAGGCTGGTTCTGCTCCTAAACTACCTACCACAAGCTATTCCAGTGCGGGCAAGCTAATCTAATCCTAATCGACCACCAAGGAGACAGGGAGAGAGAGAGAGAGAGAAAAAGAGCAAAAGCCTACACTAAAATGGTGATACACCGAGAAGAAGGAGAATGTTGAACGCCTATCAAAACCGCCATGGAATAGAGAGAGTGAGCAATGGGAAGGATGGACAGATGCATCACAGGCCTAAGGATAGATTTCACACGGAAAATGTCCCAAAACTCCATGAACACACACTCCAGACCTGTAATGAACATTAGAACATGCACAAATGCCTGCAATGAAGAGAGGAAAGAAGAAAACAAGCAAAAAATCGAGCAAGGATGGACAGATGCATCACGAAACACATTTTTGTTGCTTCAGAAGTTTGCACAGAACATCATTTCAATAGTAAAAGGCAAAAAATGCCATTACAGAGCAGGGGAGGAGGTTCAAACTCCATTTTCAACCCTAGAGAAGAAAAGAAGGGAGGGCAGAGTGAAAAGATGAACCACTTTTTTTTTAATGAGCCAAACATGGATTTTTACAATCATGGGTCGATCCCAGGAGAGAGGAAACATAGGAAAACATGCAAGCAGTCGAACCATTGACCAAAATGCATTCTTCATTAAAATCGGTGGTTGAAACATCACTTCTAGCCATGCTGAAGAAGAATGCGACCCATGTGCATTAAAATCGGCTGTTGAAACGTCAGTTCTGGAATTACCACGCGCTAGAGACGTCCTTGATTTTCTCTCTCAAAACTGAACCAAAATGTAAGATTTCCCCTGGAATCATGTAGAGAATTTCATCAGCTTTCCATTCATATAAAGAACGTGAAAATTTGAGCTCTGGATCGAAAGTTATGGCGATCTGAAGATTTTGGGCAAAAACAGGCCAAAACGGATTTTGAATGTTTTCCCGCGCTCTGCCACTTGGATGACACGTGTCAGGTGTTGATTGGCTGCGCAATTCTCTCTCCTTCCCTTTCCACATGTTTTCCTTGAAAATTTTGACTTTTCTTACATTTTGGAAAAATTTCATTTTCCCCACCACTCCCGCCACTTAGGACACGTGGCATCGTTTGGTTCATTGATAGGGGTGCAGGGAAAACCTTTATCTTTTAGTTTTTTGGCCAAAAATTTGCTAAGTTTCCAAAGCTCTCCCTGAGCTCTAAACTCCCCTTCCCCTTAGGACACATGTCCTGTGTCACCTGGCTCGGGCCCTCTGTTCCATTTTCCCCTTTGAAACTTTTACCGACCACTTAGCAATTTTTTTCCTTCTGACACGTGGCACGTTTTGATTCATTGGTGGCTCTTCGGCTTTTCACGTCCCACGCGTCCCTCGCGTACCTTTGGCCCAACTGTCCCAAACTACCTGGGAAAAAAATCTTCAAACCGCCCGATTCGGGCTTCCTTGTCCCTCTTTGCGGTGAAGACACATGGCGAGATTCCATTCGTTGGCGACTCTTTCGGCTTTTCGCGTCCCACACGTCCCTTTGTCCCAACTATCCTGCATAAAGTCCTCAACTTCGGCCGAATCGGCTGGTTCGTGTCCTCCGCGTACTTTTGTCCCAACCTGCTCCCAGACTACCCGACAGACTTAGCCAATTTTCTTCATTTTTCGGCCCCAAGCTTGGTATAATGAACCTTAGTTCAACCCGAACTGGTACGACCCGAGCCCTTCAGACCCGAAATGCCTTAACACAGTCTTGCAACCTTATTTTTTGCATTTCTTCCATTTTATCAACTTTGTTGGGATTCCTTCTTGTACAGGGAGTTAGAAAAAGCCGAGGGGACCCTTAAACATGATTTTGGGCCTTGAATCAATCTACTTGCTCGGGACTAAATAATTTGATGCATGTTATCAAAATTACCCTGGGGGTGAATTTTGGATAACAGTTTTGGTGACTCAGCGGGGTTATCTGCCTGCTAGATGAATGATCAGTAGCCTGAAGCAATCCATTGGGCATGGAGTCATGAGTAGTAGCCTGAAAACTGATCTGAACTTTGAAAACTTCCCTCTGAACCGCTTGAATCCCACTGGAATGGAGTCGTTCTCACCAAAATGCCACTGAAATGGACTGTGCAAGAGCAAAACCAGCACCACAAAAACTATGTACAAACTAAAAATCATACATGCTCCAAATGGAACATGCAGAGTGTGCACAAGCACTTCTTCTGCTGAAAGCAAACCTACCTACTCTATTCTAATTGGAAGCAAAGGCAAGCTAAACAAACCCTGTAATTGGTTGTGAGAAATAGCTTCCCTTTCTCAAAAGTGGCAGCCATGCAATTGATTTGGCACTGAACATGGCTAATTGGATGAATGGAAAATCAACAAGAAGCTGGTCTTCCACCCAAATCATCAAGGTGTCAGCTAAAGGCAAATTCAATACCTCTTTTAGTTGCTCTGCATTTGGATTGAAGAGGTATGACAGCTGATCCTTGGTACTTTGTAGCTCACCCTCATGCTCAGAAGCAAGCATGACTGGTTGTGACTTCTCCTTTGGCTCCAATGAAGCCAAATACCTGATTAGGCAAGGTCTGATCCGTTTGATATGCCCATAGCTCTGATTTTCAACTCCAAAAATGGAGTTCTCTTGTAGACCCTCTTGAATGGATGGTGTGGAAGAAATGGTGAAATTTTTCTATCCTTTCACCTCCTCCAATGAAGAACATGAAAGATTAAAATCTTCCAATCTTGGTTCCAAAGAGCTTTATAAGATGCAGGCTGCTGCTGCAAATTAATGTTCTCCTTCATGACAGTAGACTCAAGTGTTTGGAATGTGGATGATGAAAGAGAGAATGGTGGAAACTCAACTGGCTCTTCTCCATCAAAACAGTCCTCCAAATCTGACAGATAAACTGCCTCATGGCTGTCCTGTTGCAAATGCTCCACTTCCTCCATGGTGTCTTCTTGATCTGTAACTTGACCACCATGGTTTCTTTCACCCTCCAACATTGAGTTTGAGAGATCAAACTCCTCTTCAGTACTAGAACTTGAGAGAGGTGAAGTAGAAAGAAGAACTGAAGGTTCTCCTGTAGCCTGCTTTGTGCTCAAAGCCCTTGGATCTGTAATTTTCTCCTCCACAACTAGAATGTGCTCCTCTTCTTTTGGATCTGGAGCAGCTTCTCCTTTCTCTACTACTTGAAGACAATCTTGCTCTTGATTGAACTCTTCCTCCAGCATGAAGTTTGTCAAGTCAAACTCTTCAATCTACTGCTCTAGAGGACAAGTTGGGACTGCAAGATCTTCTTCTGAGCTTTCTTCCTTTATGGCTGATTGTGCAACTTGAATTGAATCAGCATTCCCTTCAAATAGAGTGCCAACATGGACACTACTTTCTGAGAAAACTGACTACTGATCTGCTTCTTCTTTTTGCTCTTCTTCTGCTGCCACAAAATCAGTCTTAACCACCATTTGTTCAACCTTAGCCTCTTTTGTAGGTTTAACCATCAAGGGGATCTTTGTCATCCCAAATTTGGCAGCCCAAAACCTCAAGTTGTCTATCATTTCTTTTCTGTTGGGCTCCTCTTCTTATTGTCCTTCATGGCCAATTTTTGCAATTTCTTCTTCCCCACATGGAATTGGGAATGCAAGAGGAGGGATGGGTTGTAACTCAATTGATTTGGAAATTTTTTGTGGTGGTAGAGGAGGTGAAACCTCTTGTTTCTTTGGGGGAGAGCGTATTTCTTTTAGCTCTTGTGGAGGGGATGACTGTTTGGAAGGAAAAAGGAAAGAAGAATTGAGGTGTGGTGGAAGACTGAGAGGTGGAGACATGGGATCAACATTTGGGACAGTAGATGGGGAGTTTAGAATTTGCAATTCCAAATGAGATGGTGCTGCTTGAGTAATGGGAAGAGAAAAACCAGATGATGGTGTAGAACTTACCCATTGACAAGGTTGTTCAACAACAAGCGTATACGCCTCTATTTATGTTGTCCATTGTGCAAGTTGGGGCAGCATCTTCATCATAAAGTCTAGCTTCTCCTGAGGGCTGAAGTGTCTTGGAAAAGGGCCTCCCCAAGGACAAGGAGTCATGCAACCAATTCTGAAAGCTCTCATTTGAGCTGTTGCTCTGGACTGCACCATCTTTACCTCCATCTTTTGGATTTTCTCTAACAGACCAGCATCTTGCATCTGATTGTCTTCATTATATGCATACTCTTGCTCTTGGAAAGCTCCATAGCCAAATTGATTTTGGCATTGCTGCTCATATGGGTATGCATGCTGATTTTGAATTTGTTCAAAATGCTGATTTGGAGGATTTAAAAAACATGTTGGAGGTGGGAAACATTGCTGCTGTTGTAAATGTGAGTTCCATGATGGAAATGAAGTCATGATTGCACAACTTCATGGAATGGAAAATAATGAAAGGGATGGAAAGAAGGATGGATGGGAATGGATGAAAAATAGGTCTGCAACTTCAGAAATGGGTTGCTGATCAGATGGAGTCGCCAGATGTGTTTGCAAGTGCCTCCAAAGGCTGAAATCTTCACAGGAACACACCAACCTGTAAAAGATGAAGTGGAAGACCTCTAAGGTCCCACCCGGTGTGCCAAAACTATTGGTGTAGAATCACAGCACCCCTAGATGTTGATCAGATTTCTAGTTTGATCACTCTAGCATCCAGTGTGATTGCACAACATTGAATCCTTTCTTTGAGTGTGGGACTCGTGAAAATGAGAAAGGAATCTCTAGAGAAGGCTGGTTCCTACTCCTAAACTACCTGCCACAAGCTATTCCAGTGCAGGCAAGCTGATCTAATCCTAATCTGACCACCAAGGAGACAGGGAGATAGAGAGAAGAGAAAAAGAACAAAAAGCCTACACTAAAACGGTGATACACCAAAGAAGGAGAATGTTGAACATCTATCAAAACTGCCATGGAGCAGAGAGAGAGGTGAGCAATGGGAAGGATGAACAGATGCATCACGAGCCTAAGGATAGATTTCACACAGAAAATGTCCCAAAACTCCATGAACACAGCTCCAGACTTGTAATGAACATTAGAACATGCACAAATACCTGCAATGAAGAGAGGCAAGAAGAAAACAAGCAAAAATGAGCAAGGATGAACAGATGCTTCACGAAACACGTTTTTGTTGCTTCAGAAGTTTGCACAGAACATCATTTTAATAGTAAAAGGCAAAAAATGCCATTACAGAGCAAGGGAGGAGGTTCGAACTCCATTTTCAACCCTGGAGAAGAAAAGAAGGGAGGGTAGAGTTGAAAAGATGAACCACTTTTTTTTTAATGAGCCAAACCTGGCTTTTTACAATGCATGGGTCGAGCCCAGGAGAGAGGAAACATAGGAAAACGTGCAAGTAGTCCAACCATTGACCAAAACACATTCTTCATTAAAATCGGTGGTTGAAACATCACTTCTGGCCATGCTGAAGAAGAATGCGACCCATGTGCATTAAAATCGGGCCGTTGAAACGCGATTCGCCATTACCACGCGCCAGAGACATTCCTTTATTTTCTCTCCAAACTAAACCAAAATTCAAGATTTCCCTGGAATCATGTAGAGAATTTCACCACTTTCCATTGATATAAAGAACGTGAAAATCGAGCTCTGGATCGAAAGTTATGGCGATCCAAGATTTTGGGAAAAAAAGCAGCCAAAATAGATTTTGAATTTTTCCAGTAGCTCTGCCACTTGGATGACACGTGTCGTGCTGATTGGCCACACAATTCTCTCTCCTTCCCTTTCCGCAGTTTTCCTTGAAAATTTTAATTTTTCTTACACTTTGGAAAAAAATTCATTTTCCCCCCGCGCCCCGCCACTTGGGACACGTGGCATCGTTTGGTTCGTTGACAAGGGCGCGGGGAAAACCTTTACCTTTTAGTTTTTTGGCCAAAACTTTGCTAAGTTTCCAAAGCTCTCCCCGAGCTCCAAACTCCCCTTCCCCTTAGGACACGTGTCCTGTGTCACCTGGCTTGGGCCCTCTGTTCCATTTTCCCCTTTGAAACTTTTACCGACCACTTAGCAATTTTTTCCTTCTGACATGTGGCATGTTTTGATTCGTTGGCAGCTCTTTGGCTTTTCACATCCCATGCATCCCTCGCATACCTTTGGCCCAACTTTCTGTTATCCCATAAAATTGACAAGGGAAATTTTACCGATAACCATACCAAAATTTTGTTCCGATCCCTCATTAGGGATCCCTTGCGTTAAAACATTGCAAAATCCTTTTTCCAGGAAATATGGTTTTCCAAACTTAGTCATTTTTGGTCTTTTGGTTGGGCGCATGGAATTGCTATGTAACATCACCTTTTGGTGCGCCCCCTTTAAAACCTTTGGCGCATATTTTCCTGTGTCAACACACCTTTTGGTGCGCCTTGATTTGTTGAGTCTTCCTTGCGTGCGCCAAGGCGCATGCACCTTCGTGTTAGCAACCCTTTTGTTGCGCCACTTTTTGGTGCACCACAAAGCACATAATCTCATGTCGACACCACTTTTGGTGCACCAAAGGCGCACTTAATTCCATGCTGGAAAATGCTTTGGTGCGCCAAAGGGCGCATGCTTTCCTATGTCAACAGTAATTTTCATGCGCCCTTTACAAAGTTGGTGGCGCATTTATTACTAACTCACCTATATATATATATATATATATATATATATATATATATATATATATTGCGCACCTGTAAATGTCATTATCACCAGAGCATCATGTTTTTCTATTATATTCTCTCGAGCTTGTCAAAGACGCCCGCACTTTTCATTTTCAAACGCCTAGTGGACCCGTTTGCACGTTTTTCACTATTTATCCGGTAAGAGGTTCTTATCTCTTTCATGTGTTTTTACGTTTTTGGTTCTTTGATGCTTGTTGGTTTGGTTTTGGATTGAAATATTGAACTAGCCCCCCCTTGCTGTCTTTCCATATTCCTCCCCCTCTTTCCAGATCTGCTGGTAGAGGAAGTTGTTCTGAAAGCATGGTTTAAATCCCTTCTGGTTAAGCCATTTCATTACCCAAATAACCCTGCAAAAAGAGGAAAAGAAAAGAAAAGAGAAGCTAAACCATGTGAAAAACCCCTCTGAGGGAGATTAAAGCTCTAAAAAAGAAGACTCTATTTTTCTCTTTGGCGCATTGGCACGTCCTGCAACATCAAAAACAGTTGCGCCTTTGGCGCGTCTATCCCCCGTAACATGAATAAAATCATGCCTATGGCGCACCCAGCATGCCTGTTGCATCAAGAACTTTCGCGCCCTCAAGGTGCGCCTCCTTCACATGCTGCAAGCGCTAGCCTTGCGCCCTCTTTGGCGCACACCAACCTTCCTTGTTACATCACATAAACATGCATCCCTTTGGCGCACCCAGCATCTGCGCAACATCAGCTTAATCTGCGCCAAGTGTAAAACTTGGAAGGCACAGTGCTTTCCTCATTGCAAAAACATCATGTTGTGTAAACCCTCCGTGCACTGCCTGCCAAGTTGCCTTTGGCGCATGAGAAGTTCCTGTTACACAAATCATACATGCGCCTTTGGCGCACCAAATCTCCATGCAATATGAAAAATCTATGCGCCTTTGGCGCATCCTGTCTCTATGTAACACGGTGTTTCCATGCACCCTTTACAAAATGTACCCTGTAGTACCCATGCACCATGCGCCTTTGGCACTGATTTAACCTTTGCAACACCTCTTTTCTGTGCGCCTTACCTATTTAGCCCTGTAAGCTGCAGCTTTCATGCGCCCTGCGCCCTGAGCCTCAAAATCACTAACTCTTTCTTCTGTTAACATTTCAATGGAAGATCAAATGGCTAATACAACCTTTTTGGATTGGGTCTCGCTTCTTCTTCGTGCAGATCAGCAACTAAGCTCAAAAGAACATATGTCTACATCAAGCAGGAGACCTACCAAATCCAAAGGCAAGGCCAAACTTACAGAAGAAGAGATGAAATACAAGTATCAGAGAGTCAGAATGCCTGACTCCCAGGCCGAATGCGACCTAGATATCAGGGACTCAGAGTTGGGTCACATTGATATGGAGGAATTCTGGGTCAGAACTCAGAAGGTAACTAGAAGTCCATGGATGGACAAACTAATGGGCAGTGCCCTACACTTCGCTGGAGGAATCCCAGTCAGCACCATCAACAATGAATTCATGATGGTGGTCGCCCGGTGCTACAACAAGGACACAAGGTGTGTCGTAAATGACAAGGGCGAGGTCATCATTAACCTCACTACCCGCCACTTCGAAATAATACTCGGCATCCCTCATCACCGGCACTTTGTGGCCATCAGCCGAGAGGATTGTATTAAGGCCTGGGATGATAACGAAGATCAGTGCATGCAGCTGATGAACGAGGTCTATTTGAAGAATAAAAAGGTGGTGACCCGATGGCCTCAAATCATCCACCGCAGTGACTTCTCAGAGGAGCTCAGCGACACCATCACATTCCTGAGCAGGGTCTTTGGGCTTCCTGACGCCCACTTTTTCCATAAATGGATGCTTTGCGGTACTTAGAGACCATGAACAAGAATGTGCCCGATCAGCGCTTTTGCTGGGGAGAAATAATAAGCAGCACAATCTCCGAGCAGTTTCAACAATTCAATACAACAGGGAGATTCTACATGAACTCCTATGTTGTTTACGCTGCAGCATCAGAGAGAGACTACCCAGGCCTGATACGAAGTGGGGTTTGGCCTCAGGTCAAAATATATGAGTACTACCCAGAATTGAGGCTGGAGAATAGCATCTCTCAATTCACAAAAATCAACGATGTGTTTTTCTACCACATCATCTGCCTGTTGAGGCCAAATATGACTTACGGTCATACGACCAAAAGCATAGTGGCAGCCACTGAGAAATGGGGGGCCCTGTTCACCCAATTTCCCACATTCACCTATCTGAGGGCAGCCAACTTCTTGGGAGAGCCGACCAGACTGCCGAGGTATGCTGGGCCCAAGCTGATTTTGCTGGAGCTGTCAAGACAGCTGATTACATATCACGAGAAGTGCCTCAAAAGAAAGAAGGGTGGAACTCCTTTCCCCCTCACAGTAGGCCGATATACATGCCTTACCCACCACAAGGCAAAGGACATGTTCGCAGAGCTGGAGCTGCTTAATTTGAGACATGATTTCTGGCCAAGCCTACCTTCGACCCAAGGAATTGTCTGCCAAGGGCAAAACTTGATCCAATCCACGTCCCCCAGATCGAGGACATCTACATCGACATCATCCATGAGGTTGAGCTCAGGAGAAAGGATCATTCTCGCTTAGCCTTGGCAGAAATCATCCAATATGGGGTAGCAATTGTCCCCAAAGGCTTCCAGACTATGGAAGATGAAATAGACCAAGTATATACTAACACGGATGGGGACAATTGGCCTTTTCCAGCCATTGATAGAACTAAGGCACCTCAGTTTATTGAGGAGAGGGTCAAGGAAACTCTGCGTAGAACAGAGCATTGGTGCCGGATGAACGGGTTAATCTACCTCGGGGTTGATTTCACAACCTCCCCATTGGGTAACGCACCTCCTCGATCCAAACAACAGCCTAAAGGCAAGGGCAAAGGCGTAGAGGGTGAATCCAGCACCGCTCGAGAGGAAGCTCCTGGGAGTCCTCCTTCCACGGCACCCAAACAGGTTATAACTCTGGCTTCGCCAGAGAAAGAAGTAGAAGAGGATGTTCCAATAGGCCCATCCACTCAGGATGTCGGCATTACTACAACAACCGAGGTCCCTTCTATCCCTTCTTCTTCCCTTCCTTCCCCTCCTCGAGTGACTCAAGCGGCCATTCCTTTGGTCGTGTCCTCTCCCCCTTCTTCTACTCCTCCCCCCGCTTCTTCATCTATCTTCTCTTCCCTTGCGGATCTTTCCCCCTCCATTTCTTCCCTCATCTCTGAGCTCCCTTCCCTTCCTATGTCTTCCACAGCTGCAGTTTCCCTTCCTCCCATGGACACTTCTTCGGCTATTCTCTCCATGCCGCCCCACGTGTCTCCATGTTTTCCCCCTCTACAACTGCAGCTGCCCCTTTTCCGTTTCTGGCCCTTCTCCCATAGGTCCAGCCTGGATCTCCCAGCAGCTAAGTCAGCAAAAGAGGAAAGTTCCCATCGCTCCGATGGACTTTTCTGTAATCCCATCTAAAGGGGCAAAGAAGCAGAAGCCCGTCACACACTTCTCTCAAAGTGCTGTGGGAGAGAGGGTTATGGAGATCGCGTACCCCAATCCCCTCAAGGAGAAAAAGGATCTGTCTCTCGACAGATTATACTGTGACCCAAGTCACAATGGGGACATCTTCTGAAAGCCTTTGGGGAAGCCCTTTCTGCGATTGACGCCCTCTGCAAAGCTTCAGAAACGAAAGAAGAAAAAGGCAATTAAAAGAGCAAAACAAATATCTGCTCCAAGCCTTACAGAAGATGGGTAGTGCGCCTCCCACAACTGCCGCCGAGACTTCTGAGCTTCTCAGCCAGGAGAAAATTAATGAGTATGCAAAGATCGGCGAGCAGGGTATGGCCGTTTCCGCTTGGAGGAGCCAAATCCTCAAAGACAACGAAAAAGTAATCACCGAGTTCTCCAACTTATATCTAAGCATCAATAAGGCGAATAAAGAGCTCCAAGCGTTAGCGGGACCCATATCGGAAGAGCTGGAACATGCTAGACTGCAGCACGAGACCTTCCAACAAATGTTTGACTGTTCAGTCGAAGATCTGGTCAAGTTCGGTGTCTTCGGCCATCCCAGGGCCCTCAACAAAATCATGTCCACTCGGATTACCGGGTGGATCAGCTGGAATTTGTCCTAGAAAAGATTGACAAAGTGAAGGAAGAAGCCCTGGACGCGATGCACCAAATGGAACGGATCATTCTTAACATGTCGCCAGGGTTACTTACTCCTTCCTTCACTTTAAGGAAAGCTGATGAAACCACCCAGATCTTCAAAGAGATCGTTTCTCAAGGGATGGGGCCAGAGGTCACTTTTGACGCAGAGTCTATCAACAACCTGCTGGCCTACCGGGACTTCATTGGGTTACTCATTGAAGTGGAAAAAGACTATTCCAAACTCCCCGAGAAACTCATAGATGAGCGGGAGACTTGTGAGGCGATCAGTGATCGGCACAAGGATCCTTCCCAGGATCAGCTAGGGCCAATGATCAACAAGTTTATGGAATACCGCTCTCAATTCCATATCTCGTCACCTGAGCAACAACAAAAGCAGTCCACCCCCTTTCGGCCACAGGATGACGACGACGAGTAGCTTCTTCTTCTTCTTCTTCTCTCTCTCTCTTTTTGACTTTCTTTTTGGGAATATCTGGAGTATGTTGACACAAATGATGACATCATCCATGTTGCATCATGGGATGATGTCATCCATCAAGTTGTCAAAAGTCAACATGACTTTTAGATATTTTGTAAATATCTTTGTAAATAAGTTGTTGGCTCCTTTTTGCCTTCTTTTCTCTCCTTCTTCTATAAATACCCCAATACTTGTTGTATTATGGATGGATGAATATCTTTCAGATGAAAAATAGAAGTGAGGAGAAAAGACTTTGAGCTTTTTGTAACAGAAGGAAAATATTAATACAATATTTAGACTTTGTGCTGAATACATGTGTTATGTGCATTAGATCTTTCTTACGTTAGATCTGTGTGTTTATTCTGTTGGATCTGCTTCTGTTTTATTGTCATTTATTTATCATCAGTATTGCTTTGCTCGTTTATGCAAGTAGGTTTGGCTCTGTTTACTACCAATCCCAAAACATAAACCTTCTGACCTTTCTGCTTTGGAATTCATTTCTTTTCTCCCTTCGGACCTGCTCTTTCTTCATCCCCTCTTCCTTTCCTTTCTTTTCGCAGTCGGAAACACCCCTACTGGGATGAGATCCCAAACCCCCGAAGGCAGAATTTGTGAGACTTGCACAGATTCCTGCTGGTAGAATAGCAATAAACCAGTTTCGCTTTGCTGACTCAAAGAGGGGCTATGCCCTGCACACTGTTGGCTCATTTATCCATAGATCTACCCAAGCGATAGATTTTCGGCCAACAAGGTAGAATTTGTGAGACTTGCACAGATTCTTGCTGGTAGAATAGCAATAAACCAGTTTCACTTTGCTGACTCAAAGAGGGGCTATGCCCTGCACACTGTTGGCTCATTTATCCATAGATCTGCCCAAGCGACAGATTTTCGGACCAACAGTTTTTGGCGACTCCGCTGGGGATCGAATAGATCTATCAGATCTATGATGGTGGTAGGATAGAAAATCAGAAAAATAAGAAAATTGCTGCCTGTTTGCAAATCTGCATATTTTGTCAAAAATCCAAAATTTTGCAAAAGTGACTCAAATTGAAAAAATTTCTTCTGAGATCCATAGATCTGGCCTAGTTGGAGACCTTTAGTTCGCTGAGTTTTTATAAAAATCAGTATTTTGCCATAGATCTGAGTTTTTGACTGTTTGCCAAAAGTTTGAAACCCTTTGAAAAAGTCAAAATTAGATCCGAAAATCAGCTTACTAATCTTCTCTGCCGTTTTATCCTCGTTGTTATTTGTCATTAACCGCAATCGGTTTTCTGAAGAGGATAGTTTTTAAATATTTAGAAAAGTACATGCTGCTGGTTTTTGCCAGAAAAGCCAGAAAATCAGCAAGTACAGCCAAAAAGAAATTTTGAATCTGCACTATTAAATCGCAGATCGGAAAGACACGCTGGCAGGTGAACCCTTTACGCGTAGCAGGAGAGCTCGTGGAGAAACTGATCCTATTTTCGATTTGCTTCAAAGGCACAATTTCAGTGTAACACCGGCACATTTTTCAATGCTAAGCTCGGCCGACCGGTCATCCAGGAGTGTCTCACCTCCACGAAGGAAAAATCTTTCGCAAGGGGCATCCACATCCCTTTGTAGTGCCTTGCTACTCAGCGGAACCACACTTCCAGCTCGTGTTCTTTTCCGGCTTTTCAAATGGCAGTACCATGGGGAAATGCTATGGGTCCCTTGGCTTTACCACATCCAGTTCACGCGCTCCCTCACGGAAACCGAAAGAATTTTCCCAAATTCGATGGGAGTGGAAATCAAAGCACGGATTCCCACATATCTGCATTCATTATGTCATGCAGTATCCTGGATGTAACTCACGAGGACGTGTCGGTTCGCCTTTTTCTGGAAACTCTACAAGGGCCCGCAGCTGAATGGTTTCAGCATTTGCCGGCCGGATCTATTACGAGTTGGGCCACCTTGCGGGATGCTTTTGAAGACAGGTACAAACCTTCAGAAGATGCATTTGCATTATTATCACGGATCACTCACCTAAAGAAGGAGGCAAATGAGACCATGCGCGATTTTATCGCCAGGTTCAATGCATTAATCAACCGTGTCCCTGTTGCCATGCTTCCAACGCTGGAAAATCAAAAGTGTTTCTTCGTAAACGCTATGAGCTCAAAAGTTAGTTTCTTGCTCCTTCAGGAGCGAGTGGCTACCTTGATTCTCGCCCAGGCTGCTGCCATTCGAATAGAAGATAATTTGATAATATCTGGTGAATTGAAAAAGGAATCATCCAAGCCTAAATCTTCGGGCCCTTCACCCGCTACTTTGTCTGATCCGGCCTTTCAAAAGATGGCGAACGACTTGCTTGCATTAAAGAAGCAATTGGCCCAGGCTTCCCTAGTTCCTCATACCGGGATATTCCGCGGAGGAATTTTGTTCCTAACAATGTTTCACAAAGGCCGCGCTTACCCGCAACTGCTCCGCGGTTGGCGCTTGAGGCTCCTCCGGTCAACGCTCTGGCCGAAATCGAAGAAGAAGAGTAGTATTATGAAGAACCTTCGTCTCAAGGCGAAGATGATCAAGATGTCGGTGAACCGACTGGCGACTCTACTATCGGGTATATGGAATTTGATGAGGAAGAATCTGATGAAGAAGAGGGTACCCAGGGATATGCAAGCGGACAGTCATACGTTGTTTTTACCCACTCGCAAGGAAAAGAAGCGGAAGTTGCTGCCCATGTCCAGCAGGAGAAGGCTGTGTCAAACGCGCCTCCAATCATTGCTAAAAGAGGTAATCCTCTTCCTACTCAACTCCCTGGCAAGTCTTTTACAAGGAAATCTTTTCCCCCCATCTCTCCTCCAAATCAGTCCTCTCATGTTCCTACCAAGACCAGTAATCCTATTCCACCATCGCGAAGTGAGGGACTCATTCCTTCACCAACGCAACCCTTGGCCACATTTGATATCATAGATCATGTAAAAAATACCAAGATCCAAATGTCTGAAGCTGAGTACCTTCAGTCAAATCCCGAACAACTTGTAAGATTGACCAAGTATATTCAAAGTCAAGCTGTTGTATCTAAGCAGGTTTCCCCAAAAGGAATCCTTTCCACTCCCCCTGAATCCCACATAAATGTTGCTTCAACATCTGCATCAGGCAAGATAGAGCCTTTCTATCTCTCCCTCCTAATCAATGGTCACAAGCTGAGTAACTGCATAATTGATTCCGAAGCTTCGATAACGCTCATGCGTGAAAAGTCACCCATGCTTTGGGCCTCACCCTTACCAAGCCTTTTGGCAGATGTTATTCCTTGGAAACCAAGCAGGTTCCGTTGATTGGCCAAATCAAAGACGTGCAATTTACATTTGCGGCATTCCCAGAGAAGAGAGTAAAGATGACAATCCTCGTTGCTGACATTCCAGCAGCCTACGGAATTTTGCTGGGAAGAAGCTTTTGCAGCGAAGTTGGTGGGGAGATTCATATGGATTGGTCTAAGGCTAGAATCCCGTTAAAGGTGTAATGCAGACTTTGGAGCCAGAATCACAAAAGAAGTACTTGGTTACGAGCTCTGAGGACCCCAAAGCTCAAATCCTTTTTGAATCATCAGGGATGGGGAACTATTTCTTGTCTACCAAGTCTGACAAAATGGTTGTTCTCGTTCAAGAAGGAGATCTTAATAAGATCTGGACCTTGCAGTTCAATGGCAGTCATGGCCGGTGGATGTGGTGCCGAGCCGTGCTAATATCTCCCGAGGAAGAAGTCATTCCTCTCTCTTTCAAGTTGCAGTTTTTTAACACAAATAATACTGCTGAGTATGAATCTTTGCTACTTGGCATGTAAGCCACAAAAGAAAGAGGGATTAAGAATCTGAAAATGCAAGGTGATGCAGAGCTAGTCGTGAATCAAGTTAAAAGGGTTTACCAAGTGAAGAATTAAAGGCTCAGGCATTACCGTAATGCGGTATGGAACAGCATTGAAGAGTTTGATGCTTTTTCAATTGAATCCATTCCAAGAGTCCAAAATGACATGGCCGATTCATTGGTGCTTTCAAAGATCCCTCATGCTCCCTCACCCAGGTTTGAAAACAAAAAAATACACCATTGAGGTGGTTTTCCTTGAGCGTGCCAGAGACAATTCTCAGCATTGGCAAGTATTCAACGACGATAATCAACTCATTGCCTTTCTAGAGAAGGCGGAAAATTTTAAAGAATTGCACTTTGAAGGATCTACTTCCACTTGCCGTGAATCAGTCACCGATCAAGACGATGAATCTGAAGGGAATGATGGCATATGTCAGCTCAAAGGAAATAAAATTCTAAAGGGCCTGATTTCTCTAGAATGGCTGTTCGACAGACATGACCGTTTTGTGAAAAAGAAGAGGCGAGATGATCTTGACTCATCCCCAGAAACCGAACCGGTCAATATAGGTTCGGTAGAGCACCCACAATTTGTGAACATTGGAAAATGTTGCACGCCTGAGGAGAAGCGGAAATTTGTCAAGTTGCTGAAGAAATATATGGATGTATTGGCATGGTCCTATGCCGATCTAAAGTCTTTTAAGCCAAAGGACGTCCAGCATGACATCCCATTGAAAGAAGATGTCAAAGCTTTTTGCCAGAAGCAGAGGCACTATAATCCTAAGATCTCGGGTACTATCCAGCCGAAATTCAGAAGATGCTGGATGCGAGAATCATCTTTCCTATCCATCACAGTACTTGGGTAGCAAATATTGTGCCAGTGCGCAAGAAAAATGGCGAGATACGCATATGCGTAGACTTTCACAATTTGAATCAGGCTTCCTTGAAAGACAACTACCCACTTCCTATAATGGATCAAGTTCTGCAAGCAGTAACTGGATCAGAGATGCTGTCCATGCTTGATGGTTTTTCAGGCTATAATCAGATTGAAGTTTCACCTGAAGATCAATTTAAAACAGCATTCACTACTCCCTGGGGTACATTTGCCTACAGCAGGATGCCTTTTGGCCTAACTAATGCTGGCGCCACTTTTCAGCGGGCCATGGACTTTGCATTCAAAGGTATGATGGGGAAGGTCATTTTGGTTTATCTAGATGACTTAACCGTGTTCTCTAAACAACGAAATGATCATTGTGATCATTTGGAGCAAGTGTTGGCCAGGTGCCGAGAACATGGGATCTCCCTAAACCCAAAAAAGTCTGTTTTTGGAGTCACGGAAGGAAAGTTGCTAGGGCATGTGGTTAGCAAAGAAGGAACAAAGATAGATACCGAAAGAGTTAAGGCTATTCAAAGCCTTACTCTGCCTACAAGTAAGACTGGTGTTCATTCTTTCTTCGGAAAGGTGAACTTTCTCAGGCGTTTTGTTCCTGACTTTGCTGAGAAGACTCGTCACATATTGAACATGATGAAGGGGTCACCAACTTTCAGATGGAGCGAGGAAGGAAAAAGGTCATTCGAAGAAATAAAAGCTTCCGTTGCTCATGCACCAGTCCTGGTATGTCCCGATTTCTCCAAGGACTTCATCATGTATAGTTACGCATCTGAGCATACTGTGTCCGCAATCTTGATGCAAAAGAATTCGGAGGATGTTGAATCTCTGATTGCGTTCATGAGCTCTCCCCTCAAGCCTCATGAACTAAAAATGTCTCAACTGGAAAAGCATGCCTTCACCGTTGTCAAAGCAGTGAAAAATTTCAGGTATTACATTCTAAACTCTCATACGGTGGTGCTGGTCCCTGACACGGTACGTCAAATCAATTCTAACTCAACAGGAGTTAGGAAGCTTGCGAGGAAATTAGATCGCAAAGGTCCAGGAGTATGACCTGGATATTAAACCAACCAAGTTGGTAAGGGGCAAGGGCCTATGTCAGCTTATGGCTGAAAACAAAGATTCAGAAAACCCTGATGAAAGGGGTGACTACACCGATGAAGCACAAGACCAGCTGGAAAAACCCGATTCACTGCCTCTGGTCCTATTTGTTGCGACTAGTGATGAATGGTATTCCGATATTGCTTTCTTCCTCACCTACGGTGAATGCCCAGCACACCTAACTACAAAGGAGAAGCACACTATAAAGCTCAGAGCAGCTAAATATGTCATCTGGGATGACGGTTTATATAAACGTGGGATAGATGGCGTCTTTTTGCGATGTGTTGACAAACCACAATAGGTAAAGTTACTTGAAAGTTTTCATAATTTAGCCTGTGGAGGTCATTTCTCTTCCTCCGTGACAGCACATAAGATCATCCAAGCCAGGTACTATTGGCCGACGCTCTTCCAAGATACAGCCACCTGGGTGGCAAAGTGTGAACCTTGCCAGCAGTTCGTCGGCAAGCCCAAGTTGGCTGCTTTTCCCCTTAGGCCTGTCATTGTCAACGAACCATTCAGGAAATGGGGAATTGATTTTATTGGTGCACTCAATCCTCAATCAAGTGCCGACATAGCTATGTCCTTACAGCAACGGATTACTTCACCAAGTGGGTGGAAGCCATACCTGTCAAGCATGCCACTTCTGAGGTGGTTTGCAATTTCATTAAAGAAAATATCATTGTCAGGTTTGGCGTTCCAAACAAGATTATTGCTGATAATGCTTCTAACTTCTCCTCGCGAGAAGTTATTAGTTTTTGCTATGAATATGGGGTAACTTTGGCTCACGCCTCAGATTATTACCCTCAGGGAAATGGTCAGGCGAATCCAGTAATAAGAACTTGGTGACCATCATACGAAATTTAGTGGATGAGAATCAGCGAATGTGGCACAAGTCTTTGTACGACGCTTTGTGGGCCGATCGTATTACTCCCAAGAGGTCTCTCGGCATGTCACCTTTTCAAGTGTTATATGGCACTGATGCCGAGCTTCCCATTTCTACTGAACTTCCTGCTCTATGCTTGGCATGAGCTATCGAAGATGAAACTTTCCAAAATTCTCTTGAAAAGAGAATCATGTATCTGACAGAGCTCGAAGAAAAGAGAGTAAGAGTGGTCGACAGGATCACCGAACATCAGAATCAAGTCAAGAGATTATTCGATAAAAAGCTAAGCAAAGGGATTTCCGAGTGGGAGACCTCGTCCTTCTATGGGACAAGCGAAGAGAGCCAAAGGGCATGCACGGAAAGTTTGATTCCCTGTGGAGAGGGCCCTTCAAGATCAAGCAGCTCAATGGAGAGAATAGTTTCTATCTCTCATATCTGGATGGAACCGAGCTCCCGCTTCCTTATAGCGGGCAACATCTAAAAATCTTCAAGAAGTAGAGCTTGCTCTCTTCTTTGTACAGTTTGCTTTGGTTGTGTGTTTGTTTTCGTCATGTGTTTGCTTTCGGTTTGTTGTGTGTTTCCTTTGTTCTCCCTCTGGTCGCCCTTGTTTTTGACTCTGTTACCCAATGGATAGGCACATGAGATCTGGGATTCTCTACCCCCAAGTTTGCTCAGGGATAGTCCCCAGAAAGAGCCAGCTGTTATCCCGTAAAATTGACAAGGGCAATTTTACCGATAACCATACCAAAAATTTTGTTCCGATCCCTCATTAGGGATCCCTTGCGTTCGGAACGTTGCAAAATCCCTTTTCTCGGGAAATCTGGTTTTCCGAACTTAGTCATTTTTGGTCTTTTGGTTGGGTGCATGGAATTGCTATGTAACATCACCTTTTGGTGCGCCCCCTTTAAAACCTTTGGCGCATATTTTCCTGTGTCAACACACCTTTTGGTGCGCCTTGATATGTTGAGTCTTCCCTGCGTGCGCCAAGGCGCATGCGCCTTCGTGTTAGCAACCCTTTTGTTGCGCCACTTTTTGGTGCGCCACAGGCGCACATAATCTCATGTCGACACCACTTTTGGTGCGCCAACTGCACTTAATTCCATGCTGGCAAATGCTTTGGTGCGCCAAAGGGCGCATGCTTTCCTATGTCGACAGTAATTTTCATGCGCCCTTTACAAAGTTGGTGGCGCATTTATTACTGACTCACCTATATATATTTTGTGCACCTGCAAATGTCATTATCACCAGAGCATCACGTTTTTCTATTATATTCTCTGAGCCTGTCAGCACGCCTGCACTGTCATTTTCAAACGCGTAGTGGACCCGTTTGCACGTTTTTCACTATTTATCCGGGTAAGAGGTTCTTATCTCTTTCGTGTGTTTTACGTTTTTGGTTCTTGGATGCTTGTTGGTTTGGTTTTGGATTGAAATATTGAACTAGCCCCCCCCCTTGCTGTCTTTCCATATTCCTCCCCCTCTTTCCAGATCTGCTGGTAGAGGAAGTTGTCTGAAAGCATGGTTCAAATCCCCTCTGGTTAAGCCATTTCATTACCCAAATAACCCTGCAAAAAGAGGAAAAGAGAAGCTAAACCATGTGAAAAACCCCTCTGAGGGTGATTAAAGCTCTAAAAAAAGAAGACTCGCTTTTCTCTTTGGCACATTGGCACATCTGCCCACATCAAAAGCGATTGCGCGCTTTGCGCGTCTCTGTCCCCCACGTAACATGAATAAAATCTGCTTTATGGCGCACCCAAGATGCCCGGCAATCCTGTTGCATCAAGAAATTTCATGCCCTCAAGGCGCGCCTCCTTCACATGCTGCAAGCGCTAGCCTTTAACGACCTCTTTGGCGCACCCAGCATCTGCGCAACATTAGCTTAATCTGCACCAAGTGTAAAACTTGGAAGGCGCAAGCGCTTTCCTTGTTGCAAAACATCATGTTGTGTAAACCCTCCGTGCACCGCACCAAGTTGCCTTTGGCACACGAGAAGTTCCTATTACACAAATCATACATGCGCCTTTGGCGCACCAAATCTCCATGCAATATGAAAAATCTATGTGCCTTTGGCGCATCCTGTCTCTATGTAACACGGTGTTTCCATGCGCCCTTTACAAAATGTACCCTGCAGTACCCATGCGCCATGCGCCTTTGGCACTAATTTAACCTTTGCAACACCTCTTTTCTGTGTGCCTTACCTATTTAGCCCTGTAAGCTGCAACTTTCATGCGCCCTGCACCCTGAGCCTCAAAATCACTAACTCTTTCTTCTGTTAACATTTCAATGGAAGATCAAATGGCTAATACAACCTTTTTGGATTGGGTCTCGCTTCTTCTTCGTGCAGATCAGCAACTAAGCTCGAAAGAACATATGTCTACATCAAGCAGGAGACCTACCAAATCCAAAGGCAAGGCCAAACTTACAGAAGAAGAGATGAAATACAAGTATCAGAGAGTCAGAATGCCCGACTCCCAGGCCGAATGCGACCTAGATATCAGGGACTCAGAGTTGGGTCACATTGATATGGAGGAATTTTGGGTCAGGACTCAGAAGGTAACTAGAAGTCCATGGATGGAAAAACTAATGGGCAGTGCCCTACACTTCGCTGGAGGAATCCCAGTCAGCACCATCAACAATGAATTCATGATGGTGGTCACCCGGTGCTACAACAAGGACACAAGGTGTGTCGTAAATGACAAGGGCCAGGGATGATAACGAAGATCGGTGCATGGCGGTGCACGAAGATTAGCGGTGATGAACGAGGTCTATTTGAAGAATAAAAAGGTGGTGACCCGATGGCCTCAAATCATCCACCGCAGCGACTTCTCAGAGGAGCTCAACGACACCATCACATTCCTGAGCAGGGTCTTTGGGCTTCCAGATGCCCACTTTTTCCATAAATGGATGCTGCGGTACTTAGAGACCATGAACAAGAACGTGCCCGATCAGCGCTTTTGCTGGGGAGAAATAATAAGCAGCACAATCTTGAGCAGTTTCAACAATTCAATACAACAGGGAGATTCTACATGAACTCCTATGTTGTTTACGCTGCAGCATCAGAGAGAGACTACCTAGGCCTGATACGAAGTGGGGTTTGGCCTCAGGTCAAAATATATGAGTACTACCCAGAATTGAGGCTGGAGAATAGCATCTCTCAATTCACAAAAATCAACGATGTGCTTTTCTACCACATCATCTCTGTTGAGGCCAAATATGACTTACTGGTCGTATGACCAAAAGCATAAGTAGCAACCACCGAGAAATGGGCGACCTGTTCACCCAGGTTTCCCACATTCACCTATCTGAGGCGACCAACTTCTTGGGAGAGCCGACCAGACTGCCGAGGTATGCTGGGCCCAAGCTGATTTTGCTGGAGCTGTCAAGACAGCTGATTACATATCACGAGAAGTGCCTCAAAAGAAAGAAGGGTGGAACTCCTTTCCCCCTCACAGTAGGCCGATATACATGCCTTACCCACCACAAGGCAAAGGACATGTTCGCAGAGCTGGAGCTGCTTAATTTGAGACATGATTTCCCGGCCAGGCCTACCTTCGACCCAAGGAATTGTCTGCCAAGGGTGAAACTTGATCCAATCCACGTCCCCCAGATCGAGGACATCTACATCGACATCATCCATGAGGTTGAGCTCAGGAGAAAGGATCATTCTCGCTTAGCCTTGGCAGAAATCATCCAATATGGGGTAGCAATTGTCCCCAAAGGCTTCCAGACTACGGAAGATGAAATAGACCAAGTATATACTAACACGGATGGGGACAATTGGCCTTTTCCAGCCATTGATAGAACTAAGGCACCTCAGACGATTGAGGAGAGGGTCAAGGAAACTCTGCGCAGAACAGAGCATTGGTGCCGGATGAACGGGTTAATCTACCTCGGGGTTGATTTCACAACCTCCCCATTGGGTAACGCACCTCCTTGATCCAAACAACAGCCTAAAGGCAAGGGCAAAGGTGTAGAGGGTGAATCCAACACCGCTCGAGAGGAAGCTCCTGGGAGTCCTCCTTCCACGGCACTGAACAGGTTATAACTCTGGCTTCTCTAGAGAAAGAAGCAGAAGAGGATGTTCCAATAGGCCCATCCACTCAGGATGTCAGAATTGCTACAACAACCGAGTTCCCTTCTATCCCTTCTTCTTCTCGAGTGACTCAAGTGGCCATTCCTTTGGTCATGTCCTCTCCCCCTTCTTCTACTCCTCCCCCCGCTTCTTCGTCTATCTTCTCTTCCCTTGCGGATCTTTCCCCCTCCATTTCTTCCCTCATCTCTAAGCTCCCTTCTCTTCCTATGTCTTCCAGCGGCATGCAGTTTTCCTTCCTCCCGTGGACACTTCTTTGGCTATTCTCTCCATGCCGCCCCCACGTGTCTCCACGTTTTTCCCCTCTACAACTGCAGCTGCCCACTTTTCCGTTTCTGGCCCTTCTCCCATAGGTCCAGCCTGGATCTCCCAGCAGCTAAGTCAACAAAAGAGGAAAGTTCCCATCGCTCCGATGGACTTTTCTGTAATCCCATCTAAGGGGGCAAAGAAGCAGAAGCCCGTCACACGCTTCTCTCAAAGTGCTGCGGGAGAGAGGGTTATGGAGATCGCGTACCCCAATCCCCTCAAGGAGAAAAAGGATCTGTCTCCGACAGATTATACTGTGACCCAAGTCACAATGGGGACATCTTCTGAAAGCCTTCAGGGGGAAGCCCTTTCTGCAGTTGACGCCCTCTGCAAGAAGCTTCAGGAAACGAAAGAAGAGAAAAGGCAATTGAAAGAGCAAAACAAATATCTGCTCCAAGCCTTACAGAAGATGGGTAGTGCGCCTCCCACAACTGCCACCGAGACTTCTGAGCTTCTCAGCCAGGAGAAAATTAATGAGTACGCAAAGATCGGTGAGCAGGGTATGGCCGTTTCCGCTTGGAGGAGCCAAATCCTCAAAGACAGCGAAAAAGTAATCGCCGAGTTCTCCAACTTATATCTAAGCATCAATAAGGCGAATAAAGAGCTCCAAGCGTTAGCGGGACCCATATCGGAAGAGCTGGAACATGCTAGACTGCAGCACGAGACCTTCCAACAAATGTTTGACTATTCAGTCGAAGATCTGGTCAAGTTCGGCATCTTCGGCCATCCCAGGGCCCTCAACAAAATCATGTCCACTCTGGATTACCGGGTGGATCAGCTGGAATTTGTCCTAGAAAAGATTGACAAAGTAAAGGAAGAAGCCCTGGACGCGATGCACCAAATGGAACGGATCGTTCTTAACATGTCGCCAGGGTTACTTACTCCTTCCTTCACTTTAAGGAAAGCTGATGAAACCACCCAGATCTTCAAAGAGATCGTTTCTCAAGGGATGGGGCCAGAGGTCACTTTTGACGCAGAGTCTATCAACAACCTGTTGGCCTGCTGGGGACTTCATTGGGTTACTCATTGAAGTGGAAAAAGACTATTCCAAACTCCCCGAGAAACTCATAGATGAGCGGGAGACTTGTGAGGCGATCAGTGATCGGCACAAGGATCCTTCCCAGGATCAGCTAGGGCCAATGATCAACAAGTTTATGGAATACTGCTCTCAATTCCATATCTCGTCACCTGAGCAACAACAAAAGCAGTCCACCCCCTTTCGGCCGCAGGATGACGACGATGAGTAGCTTCTTCTTCTTCTTCTTCTCTCTCTCTTCTTCGACTTTCTTTTTGGGAATATCTGGAGTATGTTGACACAAATGATGACATCATCCATGTTGCATCATGGGATGATGTCATCCATCAAGTTGTCAAAAGTCAACATGACTTTTAGAGTTTTTGTAAATATCTTTGTAAATAAGTTGTTGGCTCCTTTTTTCCTTCTTTTCTCTCCTTCTTCTATAAATACCCCAATACTTGTATTATGGATGGATGAATATCTTTCAGATGAAAAATAGAAGTGAGGAGAAAAGACTTTGAGATTTTTGTAACAGAAGGAAAATATTAATACAATATTTAGACTTTGTGCTGAATACATGTGTTATGTGCATTAGATCTTTCTTACGTTAGATCTGTGTGTTTATTCTGTTAGATCTGCTTTTGTTTTATTATCATTTATTTATCGTCAGTATTGCTTTACTCGTTTATGCAAGTAGGTTTGGCTCTGTTTACTACCAATCCCAAAACATAAACCTTCTAACCTTTCTGCTTTGGAATTCATTTCTTTTCTCCTTCGACCTACTCTTTCTTCATCCCCTCTTCCTTTCCTTTCTTTTCGCAATCGGAAACACCCCTCTTTGGGATGAGATCCCAAACCCCGAAGGTAGAATTTGTGAGACTTACAGATTCCTCTTTTGGTAGAATAGCAATAAACCAGTTTCACTTTGCTTTGACTCGAAGAGGGCTATGCCCCTGCACACTGCTTGTTGGCTCGTTTATCCATAGATCTGCCCAAGCGATAGATTTTCGGACCAACAAGACAGAAATTTGTGAGACTTGCACAAATTCCTGCTGGTAGAATAGTAATAAACCAGTTTCACTTTGCTGACTCAAAGAGGGGCTATGCCCTACACACTATTGGCTCGTTTATCCATAGATCTGCCAAAGCAACAAATTTTCAGACCAACACTTCCCCAAACTGCCTAGGAAAAAATCTCCGAACCGCCCGATTCGGGCTTCCTTGTCCCTCTTTGTGGTGAAGACACGTGGCAAGATTCCATTCGTTGGCGGCTCTTTCAGCTTTTCACGTCCCATGCATCCCTTTGTCCCAACTGTCCCAGACGAAAGTCCCCTGCTTCGGCCAAATCGGGTGGTTCACGTCCTCCGCATACTTTTGTCCCAACTGTCTGGATGCACTGGGATAGGACTTAGCCAATTTTCTTCATTTTTCGGCCCCAAGCTTGGTACAATGAACCTCGGTTCAACCCAAACTAGTACAACCCGAGCCCTTCAGACCCAAAATGCCTTAACACAGTCCTGCAACCTTATTTTTTGCATTTCTTCCATTTTATCAACCTATTGGGATTCCTTATTATACAGAGAGTTAGAAAAAGCCAAGGGGACCCCGAAACATGATTTTGGGCATTGAATCAATCTACTTGCTCGGGATGAATAATCGATGCGTGTTACCAAAATTACCACAGGGGTGAATTTTGGATAACAACCACCACCACACCACTGACAACATGGGATAATTGGATGCATTGTTGAACAAGAAGACCAACAAGCACACAGGTGGACGATATGCTAGTATATGATGATGTTGGGGAGAAGTTGCTTAAGAAGGTAGGGGTTTATCAATTATATGAACTCCCATATTTTGGAAAACCAAAAGCATTATACCAATGGCTTATGAGCAGATTCCATGAGGACTTTTTCTATTTTTTTGGATGGAGGGTAAGGATCACAACAACCCTAATTGCCACATTGATAGGACTAAAGGGCACAAACACATATATTATAAGTGATCTGACTGATAAGGCAGTTGTTATAGCCACCAAAAAGGAGTTAGGATACTCCAAAGGTCCGTGTAGAATGGACATAGACAAACTAAAGAAGTATCTTGTAGTACGGAAGTCGCGCATCCACTCACAAAGTTAAATGATCAAGAGATATGGTCGCAGGTAAACACAATGTGGCTACATATTGCAACTAAAATTTCAGAGGTGAAATATACAACTTGGTTAGCTACATTGTGGAAACTATTACTGAGGAAGTGCACGCAAATGAGAAGATAAGTTTTAGCGCTATCCTACTATCCCTTATTTTTCTAGAAATTGGAGTGTCGATGGGCCAAAGAACAAAATTTGGTAATACCCCACTAAGAAGAAGTCCCTCACGGAAAGGTTTGAGAAATATTTATGTGAAGGATCAATGAGTGGCCCATTCAAGAAAAGGGTAGAACTATGGTATGACCAACTTCACGCGGTATTTGAGGAGGAATGGCACATTCCAAAGGAACTACCTTCGATAGTAGGCAAGGTAGTACAATTTGCGGTGTATCAACATTTCTACATCACACGGTTTTCCATAAAGGATGGGACATGGAGTCCATGGTGCAAACTACCCTATGCCTTCACAATGGGATACTTTTAGGCCTCGGTTCACGATTTACTGATGCACACTTGTCTAAACTTCAACACAAATTAGGTAGATTATGACTACCACACTCTCAATATGTATATCCAAGTTGGTATGCCTACATTCAAACATCATAAATATAAATCTAGTAAGTGTGGCTATTAGGGACAGTGGAGCCGTGCTCATATATTTTCAGCTCAAGTCTAGGCTGCAGAATAAGAAGTATGTGGAGAATGATTTCATGCTCCCGAGGGGATACCTAAAGGCAAACACACGATGGAGAATGTGCTAGCTCCAAAGCCTACAGTGACAATAGAGATAGACGAGGAAGAAGAACATGAGGATAGTGGAGGCTTGGACCATAGAGGCTAGAGGTAGCCCACAGATAGAGTGGAGAGTGAGTGTGCAGATACTCCACCACATGTGCAAGAAGGAGAGGCGGACTTGGATGTGGATGTAGTCCCTAATGAGTGCCAGTTTAAAAGGGTATTCAGAAGAACTAGGACCCAAGGAACAAGAACATCACAACCTGTAAGAAGATCACCTGCGATTCTCCCCTCATAAAGAAGCACCTGAGAAGAAAAGAAGAAGAAATTTGAAGCTTAATGAGGAGAGGAGGATTTTAAAGAGAGTGCTCCTAGAAATCTAGTGTAAAAAAAAAGATGTGGAGGAGCCCAAGGATGAATAAATGAAAGATGAAGAAGAAGGGGTGAAAGAAGCGAGAAAAACTTTGCGCAAGAAAACTAGTGTGTCGATTCTGACTCGAGATAAGAGAAGGGCCAAATCTAAACCTTGGCGCTCGGGTTCCTACGGGCCAAGGAAAAGAGAAGTGAAGAATATGTTGTGCCAAGTATGGGCTATGTTGAGACATGAAGAAAAATCATCTACGCCTAGTTTTAGAGCATAATGGACCTTAAGGAGTTATATGGGTGGGAGCTGATGGACCTAGATATGGCCACTACGTGCGCAAGGAAACAACTATCCTGGTCCATGCAGACTCATATGGATGAACCATATTTTGATGTGTGCGAGGAGTCTTGTGTCTCAAGGAGAGTAAAGAAGGCACCTCAAAGTAGGCACATGACCATAAAGCCCACACTTATGTCTGATGAGCAGGTTAACAATGCCTTAGTCAAGGTATCTGTTGAGGTGGTGTGGAGGAATATTGATAAGGCCACCACCATTAGAGCATTGATGGAAGATAACAAGGATAAAACTATGGAGATAGAGTGCTTAAAGGTAGAGAAGGAGTGATAACAAACAAAGAATGAGGCCTTCATTAGCATGGTGGAGGATATTGGTGATTACATTCTAAAAGAAAGGCCTCATCTAGAACCAAAGGTACCTGAAAATTTTCCTTCTGCAATGCATTATGTATGCACATTGGTTGATTTGGTGCTAGAAGATGGACCACTTAGAATGCCTACACCAAAGGATGTTGAACAAGAAGCAGAGAGAGCAAGGGCCTCTATGATTAGAAAAATTTCAATGTATGAGGCATTGCTCTAGACTTTGAAGGATGAGATGAAGAAAGCAAACCAAGCTCTGAATTTGTGTGTAGCTCCTAGAGGTAGTAATAAGGACCAAAACTTTGGTTGAGGATAATGAAGTTTTGGCAGCAATGAAGGATGATACTTTAGGGTGTGCAGAAAGATTGGCACTAGTGAAATAGAAGCGTGAAGCCCTTGTAGCAGCCCAAGATCCACATAAGGAGAGAATAAATGAGATTGGGAAGCTCATAGTGCATAATATGGATCTTTTAGAAGGAATGATGTCTATTATGGCCAATGTTGTCCGTGTATTACAGAATGAGAAGGAAAAGATTACTCAAGATGAGTTAGATGCCATCGCTATAGACATTCTAGAGAAGACAAGGACCTGTGCTAGATGACTGGAAGACATTGGAGGCTGAGATTAAAAGTGAATATCCAGAGTTGATCCTCCCAGTTGAAGAAGAGGAAGTTGTAGATTAAAATTCCATTCTTTTGTACATTGATTCTTTACATTATTTAAATTCTTATTCTTTATTATTTGGGAACATCGAAAGAATCCCCATTACCAAGATGAAAATGTACTTTAGTGTGGGGTAATGTTGAGTAGACATAGTATTTTCCTAAGGAGAAGACACACGTGGGAACAAGGTGCATTTGAAGGTGTGGAAAGATAGGAAAGGAAATGTGTGTTAGAACAAGTTGACTCAAGACTTAGCCATTTTTATGGATATGAGCTATTTTTGGAGATAGCGTGCAGATCACACATCGGGATGGAGACTTGCAGAGACACACAAATGGTATTTTGGAAACGAGCAATTGATAAGCGCCATGCATGAGCTTAAGTTAATAATAGGATTACTTCTTCCAGTTAACTATATGATGTCTATTATTAGTGCACTTGCATGTGTGCATGTTATTGTAAAGGTGCATGGCTATTATCAGCATGCGACCTATTTTGAGAAGTGCGTAGGCGGTGAAGGGAAATTCCCCACCCCTATAAGTATGTATTGAACTATGTAGTTTAGTAGTGGTGAATTATTGTAGAGTTATGTTGTTGGATATGATGCGCGCATGACTTATGGTGATACTTTATAATGTAAGAAGCTTCTATGTTTTATAGTGTTTAATGTAATGGAGTATGTTGGCTAGATAATGGTGTTAAACATGACTGTAATTGGTTCTTGTATGGTTGATCTTATTATAGTTATTGTTTAATTCATGATTCTCTAATATCTAGATCTAGAATATGCTCTGTGGAATGTTTATGGTTATTTATGGTTCTGAATATGCTTTATCTTCATCACACTAACATCTTGCACAAGCAACTCTAAAGAGGGGTCTGGTACCTTTGCGCACTTTAGGTGAGAACTCATCTTAGGATAGGTGATGTCTGCTAGCATGCCCGGGTTTTCTACAATGGATTCTAGGTTGTATCAAGTTATAATTTCTCATTAGGTTTTTTTAATATCATTTATTCTAGAAAGAAGTAAAATGTTATTGCTATATCATCCATAGAGGAAAAATATAGGGGAGATGTTAATGCACCTACTAATTTTATTTGACTTTAGGGTATTCTCACTAAGGTTGACATTCTAATCATGTGTCATATAGTCATCTACTACAACAACCAGAGCACTATACATATATAAAGGAATCCAATCCAACATCGATAATCCAAACACATAGAGATTCACATGCATTTTATTTGGGAGTTTATTCATAAGCGGGTCATTTATTAGACATTTTTCTAGTCTTCAAAGTAGGTTTTGATATCTTCACCAATCCTTTTACCAAGACAATTTTTTTCATCTATGAGCTCTTCTCAAGCTGATCTACATCAAAAAAATCATCTTTGCAGGGAGGGTGATTTTATCCCTTATCTTCTTTTCTTTTCTCTTTGGGGGATATTTTTTTGCACTAGTTTTTATCATTTTATCCACTTTATGAGAGTTGTATTATATTTAGGTACCTAATTAGGCCTTGTTTTAGGGACCCATTTATTTTTCCAACCTAAGCTATGCTTAAGGAGAGGTTTTAGAGTAGGATATTTAGTGTTCCATTTATGTATTTAGTTGTATTATTCCTACACATGTAGATTTAGCTTTCTTAGGTGATCTTTAATCTTGAGGAGTTAACTACGACCTATATTAGCTAAGTGGCGGTTGCGATCTGTCGTGGGATTATTCTCCAAAGTAGTCTACTAGTAACTAACTTCATGATTATAAGGGTAAGTTACACTTCCTTCCTCCAATATATGACACCTATGTAAAGCTATTTTCATTGGGTTGAATACAATCTAATGTGTCATTCTTATTTTTTTCTTTCTCTCTCTATCTCTCTCAAAGCAATTTGATTATTAGTTATCTTCTCTCATTGAATCATGCATTTAGTTGATCCATATATCCTAGTGAAAAACTTGGATACTTGTGTTGGTTAAATAATAACTATCAAATATTGGAGAGAGAGATATCTTTGGATTCTCATATAAAGAACAAAAATCCCTTATCATAGTCAAAGACTCAATCGATACTCGGTTGTAATCCTTAATAGAATCATAGTGATAGTTCCATGGATATATTTCTTACCTTGGGAATGCTATTTAGAGGAGCATTTGGTGAAATTTCACTTGAATTTCCAACTATGTCAATATACTTAAGATTTACACCAGATTGTGGATTACATTGAAGTGGTTCTATAATAAATACTAAAAGTCCCAATTTCCCAAATTAAGTTATGATGGTGATAAAAACTTGTTCTTCTCTTACAATATATATATGTTTGTCATAGACTGAATTTATCTTTTACCCTTGAGTTTGTTTTTGTGTGTTGATTTATTTAGTTTTCCTTTCCTTGGTGTTTTAGTATATTCTTCAGCAAGTAAATCCCTATTTTAGTCTCTAGTTTTCTACCATTTATATTTTAAGGGAGATTTGGGAAATCCCTCTAGTTGTGTTTTTTTAATGCCTTTGCGTGAGGGGATGAAGTTTTATCCAAGCTATGTAATCGAAGAAGTGAAAATCTAACACTAGGCATTCTAATAATATTTTCTTGCACTCAAGTCCCATATAAAGCTAGGAGAGGTGGAGAAAATTTCTATCTTGTTTATATTTCCAATCTTAAGAAAATAGGTACAAAGACTCTAGGCTTAGGATTATGAGGGAGGGGTTGGAAATTTAATCTAACTGTGGACAAAAAATAAAATTGGAGGTAAGAATTATTTTGTCTCTTTTCTCTTGTTCTTAGTTTTACATTGGTTTGATTTTTTCCCTCAAAATTATGATTTTTCACTAGTGATTGTGATATTTGGGAACTTATTTTACTATTGGTATCTTTTTTATTATCCCTTCTTATTTGATATGAAATGTCTTATTAAACCCATCTTAAATTTTTCCCATATATTCTTTTAAATTTTTACACAAGGTTCAATTAAGAGATTTGTATTTGGAAAGGAATTGATTAGGTAATCATTCAAAATTAGAATCACATTAGTAAACAACATTTTCCATCAAAATTAATTCCTCTTAATTCCCATGGGAAAAACTATGTAGCCTTTGTGGGATCATGGGAAAAGAGTAAATTTGGTTTGGTTTTATTTTAAATATGACACATTTCAACTAAGTTACAACAAGGCTATGAATAAGGTGTATGGATAACTATGTTAATAAATAAACACTCTCTTTTAGGTTAAAACAATCAAATTCTAGCAAAAATAAATTTTACCCCAAGTAAAAACATCGACTTATCGATTAAATCTTATCTCTTGAATGTCCCATATGTAGTCTCTGTGAAATGTTTTCTATTATCTTAAGTTCATACTTAGATAATTTAGTAATTTAATTGATTACAAGAAAAATTAAAAATAATAAGGAATATCTACCTTACAAGAAATAATATATTCTCGATAAAAACAAATTTTACATGTGTTATACGTCTATGGAAAGAAGTTTAAATTGGAGATTATCATAGAAATGGGCATGTCTTAAAACAATTATAATATCTTCATTCAAAAATGTTTTCATTCCCAAATATTAAATAAATGGTAATATTTTCATATGCATAAGTCTAACTAAATTAATTCAAATCACCATGAAAATTTTGTAAAATTCATAGGTATAAATAAAAACCATACCTGATGGTGGAAGGACAGTGCATTATATACTATAAGGTACATTAATCACTCTGTATATTCTCTATCTATTAAAGAAATATTATAAGCATTGTTGAAATCAAATATAAGAAAAAAATGGGAAATATATACAATGAGAAATATATTTGCAAAATTTATTGTATTTCATATAGTCAACCATTGGTACATCCTCTGCCTTATGGCATAAAAGGTGATGATGTCTATGCAAGGAGGTGGGAGAGGGAAGAAGTGAAGGTCATTCTCAAAGTGAAGATGTCCACCGTAATGGTTATGGAAGTCATGTGTTAGATGTGTAAGTTGAAAAAATATTCATTTTCTTGGGTCATTAACCTATGATCACATTTGTATTTGTGTTCTTCATTATTTTTCAATAAACCAAAAATTAGAAACCTAAGATCTAGGGTGAAGAGCCACTTTATCTAATGGCTCTCCTTCATCTCTACATTGACCACTTATGTCATTTGACTTTGACCTTTGACTTATGCAAGCGGGAATTTTTAAATTGTATTGGAACCACTTATTAGTTCCTGCCTATGGCAGAATACTATACTTTTCAGTTCAATGAAATAATTTTTGTCAATGGACCAATCACAAATGATAATTTTTTGCCTATCATTGAAACTTATAATGTTTTTATTCAATTTAAGCAATTTGACAATTTAACAATTTAATAAAAAAACTATTTAACTAGTTTTTCATTGGTTAGTTAGGGATGATTTGACAAATTTGAGGCCTTATTGGAGCAATGATTTATTTAAAAAAATAAACACTTAAATTTATAAATTGACATGTGTACAGGTTTTAATGATGGATATGACATGCTAAATCCTTTAATTCCATGTGTCCCATTGAAATAGTAATAGCATTTATTTACATTTTCAGTCATTGTTCTTATTTATTAAATGTCAAATCTGTAACATTTCTTAAATGTGGCAAATTTTATTTATTAGTTTCTCCCAAACACAATAATTTTCTCCATGCAACCAATCATGGTTAAGAATTTTTTCACTTTCAATAGTTATCAATTTTAAATAACATTTAAATCATTTTTTAAATAGGCATAAAATCTATTAAATTTAATTTTCTTGAATTTTTACAATCAACATATCACTTAAGCAATTGCTAAAATACAATTACATCTTTGTAGCATGAATGGCAAGAACTGGCCGCTTTGCATGCTCTTGTTAATTTTAATTGCTTTTAGGTAATTGAATTTGGTGGTAATTCGATTAAGTTAACTAATTTAACTTTAAAGAAAGTGTGCACTCTTAGGGTGTGTTTTTAAAATGATTATAAAGGTCTTATTTAATTTTGATATTATATTTAGGTGGAAATTTAAATTCTTATATAAATTAATGGAAAATTATATGAGTTATGGTATGGTTTTAAATATATAAAGATAAATATTAATCAAATAAATCATTATTTATTTTTTTGGACTTGTGTATTGCAACATCAAGTCATAAAATAAGTTATAAGCTCTTAATCCTAAATGGTTGTTGGAGTGTGAACCATCACACATGTGACATAGTTGGGTGCTAATATTAAAATTACCTATAAGATCAATATTTAAAATTACTTTTAAAAGAACAAAGAGTCAAAAATTAACCAAACAACCTTCCCGTTAATGCATATGTATAGTATTCTTCCATTGGATATTGATTTTGATCAATAGTTAAATGATTAACTCTATAGATTTCCTTCCACGTGTTTTTATATCATTGTGCAATTGAACTAAAGTAATTAAAAATTTGCACAAATATTAACTCATAATTATAATTAATTAGTTTTAAATTAGGTGATTTTTTTGCATTACATGGGTGTTATGTAAGAAAAAAATGGAAATAGGATTCAATTTGAGGAGCTCACTCAACATGATAATATTGTGATCCCAAAATTCACTCATAAGTATAGTAACCATAATTTTCTCTCCAACTACTTTATATATAGAAAGGCCTCATCGACGTTAAGGGATTGGTAGGATCACATAAAGAAATATGGTATTTTTAGAATGGTGAATGTGTATTATATTGGATTGGAATTTTTTTTTAGTATGTGTTCCCATTGTGTGATAGGGATAATTCAGGGCCAAGAATGACATTTTCCATAATAAAGACTTGAATTTTGAATAATTGGAAAGACATATTAATTTTAACTTTTTCTTTCATTCTAAGAGGATTATTTGTGGTAGTTTTTAACTCTCACGGAGATAAGGAAAGTTTAGTTAGTGGGATTATAATTTGGATAAGAATTTTATTTTTATACAATAATGGAAACAAAAAAATTAAAGGCATCGATAAAATTTTAGACAATTCTAGATCATTTTATATGTTTTACCCCATTGAATACTAGAATAAAGACATCCTTTAAAATATTGGAAATTTTGTGGGTGAATTTATTGAACTTGATCATATATTGAGGAAAATCATATTTTTTTAATTTCGGGATGAAGGTGAGGATCAACCTTGAGAATACTCATGGTACACTTTCTTTAGTAGGGAGACAATTTTTCCAACAAGTGGATTATGAATATTTATAAAGACAATGATTTACATATTACTATCTATTTCATACTTAGTGGTTCTTCCCATAACACAATGCATAAATATCCTAAAATTATAATTTAAATTTATTTCCTCAACAACAAAATGTGATCTTCAAAATGAAAACATGGTAGTGGAAGGTGCCTAGTAGGATAAAGCAACTACTATAACTAGTTAGGTGGTTGATAGTGAGTTGGATAAACACAATACAAAAATTTAAGAATTGGAATAGAAATTGCCTCAATATTATTTAGAAAATAAAGGAACAAAGGAAGGGAGAACATTTTAGAGATTTTAATTAAAAACACCCTAAAATAAGGGGATAGAAGAGAGGTAAGATTGGGAGGCTGAACTATATAAGAAGTAGGCACCTCCATTTCTACCCATGGATGAGGGTGAGTGTTAAATGAGTGTTGGGGTTTGAAACTCTTGGGATGATGTAAGAGAGGAGGATAATGCTTTGGATAAACATTTTCTTCATCAAGGAATATATGAGGATCCTCATCTAAAAAAGAAACTATATATAATAATATTCATAATTTTCAGCTAGAAACTAGTGCTAAAAAAGAAAATATAAATCACTCAAACACTTCATCTCATAAATTTCATAATCCAAAATCTACAAAGGTGAAAATTTGTATAGATTACACTTAGTCATTCTACATCATTGTGTTAAACATTCAAGGAGATGCCTCTAGGGAACATTTTGGATGGTACAAATAGGGATATAAATACTTGAAAGTGAAAATGAAAAATATCTAATTAAATAATAGTCACCAATATACTTGGATTCCTTTTTCACATTCATTCACAAAAATAGTACTTCATGGGGAGGATGTGATTTTTTTACTTATAAAAATGAGACAAATAGAAATTATTTAAGGAATAGAGATGAAGTTACCTTACCACTTCATATTAGGACCCTTCTTTATACCTTTCTTTTTATAATCTTATTATAAAAATTCTATGGAAAAATGATTTTTATATTCATCCCTTACTAAGGATAATACCATATGCATGGGAAGAACTAGTTTTCTTGAGTAGCATTATTATAAATGTGATGCATATGCTAGTGAAAAGCACCCATGAAGTATATTGTATTGATACTTCAAAAGGAGGTTTCCCCCTCAAAGTGGTCTATAATATTGTAATGTGGTTTCAATATTTCAATGCAATAAAAAAATCATATAGTAAAATATTAATCTTTATATTTCATTGTTGGCCTAATCTATTTTATGGAGGATAATCACATCTAGTATAAAATATCTCTCTAGGGCTTATTCTTATATAACATTATAAGTTAAGGATTTTACATATCCATTGTATGCTCTCACCTTTCCTTTAGTTATACATTGGTTATCAAAAATTCAAAATAGGAGGAAAAACTTGTCCCTCATCTAATTTTTTTCTCATTTGTTCTCTTTTTGGGTATAAAATGTGTTCTATTGGTTTTAAAACTCATTAAAAGTTGTCATTATGGGCCAACAACTAATTTTTACAATCCATGGAGTGATGGGTACTACCCCAATATAAAATCCATTAGACAATGTTATGTATGGATTAAAGCTTCCACATACCTTTTTGTTTTATCGAATACCCTCTAGTGTTCTCGAAGCCCATCCATAGAAAACCGACATATGTCTAGTATTTTTCATGCATCGATGCGTAGTTATCCCTATGAAGTTATTCACAACCAACCTAGGAGACTAGATAGTGGGTTGCAGTATGGTATATCCTTCATATTTCACATGATAAAATAATGGGTTGACAATATATACCAATAGGATAAATCTAAATGTGATCCCATAATACCGGACATTCCCAATAACATCCTTACCATTTCTATCCAATTGTGTAACCATAAATCTTATAGTTGGATGAAACCACAACTAAAATAATTCCACCAGCATAGATCTATTGTCTAAAATTCATTTTCGTAGAGGATAGAATAGAGGTACAAACTACATAGTGGTAATCTACAAGACTTACAAATTTGGAGAAATATAATAGTCTTCATAAAGTCCAATAGGGTAATAATTTATTATATAGCTAGTAAAAAAATTATAAAACCATTTTTCTCACTTTTTGGGAGTTGACACCATTGTCTATTTCTTTCCATGGTGATCATTTTGGCAAAACGTTTTATTTTCTAAAAGAATTCCATCTGATCATATTTTTTACCTTCCATCGGGAATTAATTTTCTCACTTGGGATACCTATATCTTTACAATCATCTCATTAATCCAATCATATTCACATATAACTCCAAAAAAAAAAATTAAGCACCCAAAAAACCTCTTTGGTCATGGTTTTCACAACTCGTGCCAACACAACTAACATGGAGGAAGAAATCACCTTCCATTGGGAAGTTATTTTTTCACTTGGATACTTATATCTTTATATAATATCATTAAGCCAACCATATTCACATATAACTCCCAAAGAATTTTTAGGCACCCCAAAAGCCTCTTTAGTCATGGTTGTCACAACTTGGGCCAACACAACTAACATGGAGGAAGAAGTCACCAACGTATGATCCAAATTCCTTGATCTTATAAAAATGGTGTATGGAATTAATCAACAAAGTGTCATCCTCACTAGAAAAATACATAGGGAGTTTAAATCTAAGTGAAATTTTTCATCTTTATTTTCCTTGATTTAATAGCACAAATCCAACAAGTTGGGTTTATAGGGTAAAACAATGTTTCAAATTGCAAAATACTTATGATACAAACAAGGTCCCTATTTCCTCCTTTAAATCGAGAACAAGATGTCATCCAATGATACTAGTGGTATGTGAAATATAACAAGAAAACTAACTGAGAAAAAGTCAGTTAAATTAATATTAAAATGGTTTGGCTCTAGTGCTTATTATGATTTTATCATAACCCTCTCCAAACTCTAACAAAAAGAATAGTTCATGAATATTGTAGTCATTTTATTTACCCATAATACTACTTTATAACCCCAAGCACACCATCTTATCACCAACGAGTGTTGGGTGCTCATCGAAGGCACGTCAAAGCACTGATCCCTTCCTTTATGTGAGCATTGTGAGAAGATTTTTCCATTAATGGAGGATGAATTACAAAATGAGAAGTACATTTACTTAGTTAAAATAAAAGTGGAAGGGACAACTTACATATCCACACATTAATACATTACAGAAACTTAATAATAATGTAATAAGCATAATAAACCAGATCTGAGATATGGTAGTCATATAACACAAGGGTTTACACCCTTAAGCATGATATGCATAACAAACCCACATACACACACACACACACACACACACACACACACACACACACACACACACACACACACATATATATATATATATATATATATATATATATATATATATATATATATATATATTCATTTAGAATAGTTCTAGTAGCCACATTACAATCAAAAGAGGTCATCACAGACCATACATGTTAAATGACAGAGACCCAACTCCTACAAATCTTCCCTTGTATGAGACCCTAGCTATACCCTTCCATTTTAACCCTCTATTACAGATCCTAGTGCCATACAGAGGCTCATGACATCCCTCACAACCCTTAACACTATGTGATATAAACCCTAACATTAATACAACACTCTATCACTCAACATCTTACTCTCTATGCATTCTCTCTATATATCTATTCCATTCTCTTCTCCCTCTCTCCTCTCTCCTCCTTTCCTTCACTTCCGAGCATCTCTTTTTATAGGATCAACACCCACCACCATGCCTTCTCTTCTCGAATCGATCGTGTGACAAGTGTCAATATGGTCCTCCAATTTTGAGTGTTTATCCCTTTACAAACCCTCCACTCTCTGTAATGATGTCTCTTGGGAATATTCCCTGCGTGGAATATCCTTTTCTTGACCTCTAAGGTTTTAGGCTGGCATCTTATCCACTCATCATGCCTAGTCGTCCTCACATTTTTCCTCAAGTGTCTTTAGAATGCCAAATATGACGAATTCCTTTGAACCCATGTTCTGCCTTCTGTGCGTGACCTAGTTTCACCTAAACCCTTCTTAAACCCCTTTTTCCTCGCTCACTTTCCCTTGAGCGCCCTTCTTCTTGATCTTGCACGTGCATGCCCTTTGGTACTTAGTGAATATTTTAGGGCCCAATATCACCCCACACCAAGCGTCTTCTCCATCGTTGGAAACATCATGCTTCTTCAAAGAATAAATAATAGTGGGATCTGAACAAATTGAATGAAGAATGAAAGAATGGAAGAATTTTCTACTATTGTAGGAGTGGGAATCCCTTCCTTACTGTTGCCTCAATCTTTTCCTAGGTATCCACCTCACCCTGTGCCTATTGAAGTAGGTCGCCCACTAGAGTGCTCACCTCTTCAAAACTCACTTCATTGCCCTTAACATTCAATGTATCTATAATTCCTTCTAATTACTTGTTAAGGTCATCCAACGCATCTATTTTGCGAGTAACTCGGGATACAGCTCCTTAATCCGATTCTTAATCAAAACCTGCAAGGCTTCTATTGATTCCAACTTTTTCTCAACTCGCTAGGATCTTATCCCATTCTTCCCTATTTCCCTTGTTATTTTCTTGAAACTCCTTTAGATCTGCCTCATGCGTAGCAACCAGTATGCTTGCTACCCTGTCTTTGTCAGTGTAATTGTCATAAACAACCTCACCCATTTGTGCAGACATCTTTAAAGTGGTAAGGAGCTTAGAATACCAAGTAAGTTTTCCCCGATCTTCAATATTTCTTCCTCCTTATGGCATGTCAATGCCTCTTCTACTCATTCCAAGTGTAAGTGGCATGCCTCTCCATAGTGAGGATGTGGGTCAGGTCTTCCAAGAATTTCATGGTCAACATGTATTTTTGTTCAGGCGGGGCTAGGTCTGGGTGCTTCAAGATTATGGCATCTGAAATAGTCTCTATTTTCTTATGGATCTCTCACACCTTTACCTTTTCTTTCCTTAATCCACGCCTTAATTAGGCACTGATCAACTTCTCCTGCTTTAGCTCCTTGTCCTTTTCAATGATCTCTTCATTTTTCTTTTCAAGCTCTTCTTCCAGGACCCTTACTCTGTCATTTCTCCCAAAGATCCTTGCCTCAACCTCTACTGACACCTTGTTGAGTGTGTTACAAACTTTCTCATCTGATAGTTGTTGAGCATTCACCAGAGGGTTTACTCCCTTAGTATCTAGTATCTTCATCAACACCTCTCGGTTGACCTCAAACTCGGGCTCATCAACATGGGACTCAAAATCCCAAGATAAAATCTTCCTTGTGCATGGGTATGCACCTTCTTCTTCGAATGAAGACCATGCAAGGAGTTAGTTTGAAGGCATGATACTTTGGAAATGTGTGTGTAGTACCTTATTTGGATCATTGATATAAGTCATTCCTTGCTCTTGCACCACTACCATACCCTTTCCTCCCATGCACGTTGCCTTTTGGAAGCTTACCACCAGGTTGGGATCTTCGTTCATACTTCCATATTCCTTTTCTACACTTTCTCTTTTCTCCACATCCTTTATCACTTCTTTAGCGTTGCACTCCACCTCATGTTCCACCAATTATTTTAATATGCCTTCTACCTCCCTTTCTATGACATCTTCTATCTTCTCCTTGGTCAGGCTTAGATTCCTTTGATCCTTCGTGTTGACTTCCTCACTTTCTCCCTTTCCATGAGTACCTCCTTCATCCTCATCCTTCTCTTCATTTCCCTCCTCCTCTGAGTCATGTACATCATACACAGGATGGTCTTGAGCCTCACCGCACTCATCGTCATCCTTATCACCCTTTTCGGCCTCCATGCTCTCTGTTTCTTTTGAGTCCACCCTTTCTATTACTTTTTGCTTCTTCTTAATTGGTGATTTTAGTATAGGATATTCTTCTTTTTCTTCTTCGCAGTGGCGACTCCTTTCTTACTAGTGATTCTTATTTTGCAAGGGCTCCTCTTTCTCGGCACCTCTTCCTCAAGTGTCTTCTCTTTCTCTTCCATGGGGGAATTCTTCCTCCATGCATAGGTGTTTGGCCTTGCACTTGACTCCTACTCGCCTACAAATTACACTATCTATATACTTGGTGTATTTTTCTTAGGTGCCTCCTCTCTCTCCCTTATCCTCGATACGAACTTCATCCTTAAGGTGGGTTCTTTGGGATAGATACATCATTCTCCATGTAATCTCCCTTCTCATACTTTGGCCTTATACGCAGTTATACCCTTGTAACGGTTCTCCCAAAGAATAGGAAATGTTACTGGCTTCATCATATACATGTCATGGGAGACATACTTCTCCACATAAGAGCACTTCTTTGGGTTTATCAAAGTCATTTACAGCTCGTAGTAATCTTTGTATACCATGATGAGGTCAAACCTTAACTTCTTTACCTCCTTGAATCTATTGAGCCCAACCTGGAAGTATTGTGTTGTGAAGGAGAATGGAAACTTTCACCAGGGACACTTGGTGTCATCTACTAGAGAAAATGTGTTGATATAGAAATGTTGGTACATGGCGAATTTTACCTCGCCTTGTAGTAAAATAGGTAATCGCACAAATATTCTTCACTCTACATTGAATGTATCACACATCTTATTATATTATTTTTCTAGGCGCACCTTATGGGTGGCCGTCATGGTGTCACAATTGTACTTCTCAAATATTTTTGCAGGTGAAGGGTTCTCATAAGGGTACTCTCACACAAGTTTTGTTGGCCCATCGGGCACTCAATTTCTAAAAACATGATGGTAAGGAAGCCATTACGAACATTATCTTCTCTCCTTCATGTGTGGTACTTGATGATTTCTTCTCATTGTGAATGATGAGAGGTTATAGATGGTCCCCTCTAAGATCTTATGGCAAATGTTCAACCAAGCCTTGTTGATCTGTGTCCACCTCTCTTGCCCATTCAATTTTGTGACCAAGCACGCGGCCATCCTCATTACAAGGTCGAAATCACGAGAGATGTCAAAATACCGCAAACCTTTCTTGTAGTCACAGGCTTCCACGTCTTCTTGATGGCCTCCTTGTCATCCAAGTCATCATCAAAAGATTCTCCTTCACAAGTAAGACCAGTAAATTTAGAAATTATTTTAGGAGTTATCCACATTCTTTGTCCTGCAAAATAGAAATGGTCCTCATGTATGTGTGACATTAACCATTGGTACAACCTCTCGGGTTTTCCAAAATAGGGCAACTCATAGAGTTGTAACAACCCAACCTTCTCCATCTTCACCTTTACTTCATTGTCATAGATAAGCATTTCATTTGGTGTGATTTTGTCGTAGGGAAAACCATTTCCAATTCCATCTCATTATTAGTGGTGCTCATTCGATGGTTATAGTCACTTACGACCATCTTTCTAAAATGAGACACCCATTCCTTTCTAAGCAATACGTCATATGAGTATTGCTTCTCTGCAAGGCACCCTTCTTCGTTGAAGCTGGTGGAAACAACTTGTTTCCCTTTGCCCTTTCCCTTCTTTGGTGAAACAATGGTTACTTTCCTTGGTGCCATTTCTCTTATTCGGTTACTCATAGTCCTTTCTCCTAATCTTGGCTCTGCTTATTTTTGTGGTTCTACTCTTACCCAAAAATCCCTTCAATCCTGTGCCCTAGTTGTAGAACCCTAACCTAGAAAAACCCTTCCTTCCATAAGACATCGTATTCACTTGTGGGATTTGAAAAATCCTACAACCCTCTCCCTCATGCTCGTGTACTATTTTTCCACCCTAGTTCGCTGATCAAACTAGCTATGCACTCATATCTTCACAACCCTCTTTCACACAACTTTTCTCAAGGATGCCCTAGTTCGCAAGAGCTCTTTGATATCACAAATGCAAGGTAACAATAATGTACCCGACCTTCTACTTATATTTTTTGTTTCTTTTCCGTAATAAATGCAATGCCACCTACCATTGTACCTTTGCAATAAAGGTCATTTTTTCTTTTTAAGCCAACCTTCAGTTATTTTACCCCCACACCCAATCCTACACGAAAAAACCCCTATAACCTTCGCCCACAAAAATCCTTATTGACCAAAGATCCTTTCAAGCGCGCTTGCAATGTTGAAGGAACTTCTTCCATCCCTTTCCTAATTTTCTACATCGCCTACCTCATGTTGTTCATGTGCTTCTCATCCATGTATGTGGTTTTTGTAAAGTCTTCCTGACACCAAAACTCCTTATGTTCACCTTTTGTATGCATGCTCTTCCAAACTATGTGTGTTTGCCTTCAAACCGGGCCATCGAAACACAACTTCAACTACTGGGTCCAATACTTGTCGCATCACTCCACTCCGCACAAAAATGGATGTGTGGTTCTCTATGCATAGAAATTTTTGAAAATAAAAGTGGCTACCAAAGACACAAAGTGCACACAACAAACAATAATAAAGGGAAACACAAAGAAAGTAAATTCATTAAAGGAAATCCTAGGCTAAATGGCAATATTGCCTTATTTACAAACACAAGGACTTATTTATAGTAGGGAGTTAGCATACTCCCATTGAAATGGCCTGGTAACCATGTTCCATCCAACGCTTAAATCAAGTATATAAGATACAATGTACGGGCCCATCTAATGGATTTTGAATTTCCTAGGGTGGCGTAGAAACTTGGAGTCATACAATAGAACCATCTTCCTAACCTCGAATTTTTGTTTTTGATATGTTGTCGTCATTTTTACACCCATCATAAAGGAAATAAATCCCATGCGCACCGGCCTATCACCCAATGGGTGTTGGGCACTCACCTTAGGCACGCACCGGTGCCGAGTCTCCCTTTATGTGAGTTTAGTGGGAAACATCATCTATGATCCAAGTTTAAGATATTTGAAAGGGAATAAGACATACAAGCACACAATAGAGCTCGAGAACGGCTTCTAGATCCTTACAATCATTCTAGGTAGAAAAGATCTTAACAGATTATAGAACTTACACCAAAATATAAAGGAATTTTTACAAGCATTCATACTTAGTTCATAAACATAAATGAAAAAAATATATGAAGAAGGATGTATACATTAGAACCATTAATGTTCATATTCACATAAACTAGTAACCTCATTACATTCATTAGGCCCATTACAGAATGTCACAGAAAGGTAGACCGCAATCATGCATTATAACTAGATTCATATAGCTAGGCTCTCAAAAGAAAATTTAAAACCCCAAAACCCTTGATACATCCTTTCCTACACTTATTTACCCAAGCTAACAGAGTCCTTGTAATATTTCTACAGAGCTCCACCTCTATCCATTTTCTTCTCTTTTACTTCTACAGGCACTTGTATATATAGCCTTCTTGAACTACCAACTCATTCTTCTATGCGGCCTCAGATTTGTCGCCAAGTGTTTGAATGTGGTCCTCCATGAGTGCATGCTCCTCCAGGCCTGAGCTCACCACTCCTTGCCATGATGTTCATTCTAGAAGATTCTTTCGCAGGGCATGTCCTTCCAGCCACCTTGTCACAAAGTTGACACCTTATCCACTCGGGTCACATTTTTCTTGTGTCCTGTCCGATAGGTTAGAAATGGCTAAGTCCTAGATTCTCTCTCCATGGGTGCACATCCCAGGTTCTACCAAAACCCTACTTGAACCCTTCCATGCGTGCCTTATCTTGTGCACTTTTTTCAACCTTACACACTTATGCGCCCTTTTTGGACTTAGTTGATATTTCAAGGGCCCAACATCACCCCACACTTTACCTGTTCTCCGCCCTCAAAAACTTCCTCAAAGAATAAAGAAATACACAATAAAGGGGACAAAGAATGGGAAAATAAGGAAGAATGGGGAATGATGCTACTTAAAGTAATAAGAGAGGAAAGTTCTTCGCAAGTTGGTCTCCGAGTTGTTCCAGGCATCGACCTCATTTTGTGTTCTCTTGAAAATATCACCTAAGGTGCTCACTTTGATAAAAACCCAGCCCATCCCCTTGGGCACTCATGGTGTCAAAAATTTTCTCTAACTCCTTTCCTATATCCTCCAGTGCATCCATCCTTTGTGTAATCTACGGGTATAGTTCCTTTAGCTAGGTTTTTAATTGAGCCCCATAAGGCCTCAATAGCTTCTGATTTATTTTCTACCTTGGCTAGGATCTTTTCTCACTCCGCTCTGTTCCCCTTGTTCTTCTCTTGAACTCTTTAAGTTCTACTTCATCATTGGTGACCAACATGCTTTTACTTACTTTTCTATCCGCTCGCATTGTCATACATGGCCTCGGTGATCTGGGAAGCAATATTTACATCAGCAAGGACCTTGCTTGTATTTAGATATGAGCACCATGAATTTCAATTTATCCTCCTTTTCTAAATGTGCGGCCACTTCTTCTATAGATTCCAAGGCTAGCGGTTGCCTCTCCATGGTGAGGATTCTTGTTAAGTCCTCCAGGAATTCTAGGGCAGATGCATACTTCCACACGGGAGGTGCTAGGTCTAGATGCTTCAACACTATTGCATCTGTAATGGACTCCACCTTTTTGTATACTTTGCGTACTCTTGCCTTCTCGTCCCTTAACTCATCTCATACTGACAGGGCATTGATCAACTTTTCTTGACTCAGTTCCTTTGTCCTTGCAGCTAGCTCTTCCTCTTTCTTCTCCAGTTCATCCTCCAGATCTTTGATTCTATCATTCTGCCCAAAGAGTCTAGCTTTGATCTCAATGGAGACCTTGTTGAGTGCATTACATAGTTGTTCATCCGAGAGCTGCTTGAGCATTCACTAATGGGTTATCGCCTTTTGATTATGGAAATGTTATTATTTCCCCATGGCTTACTTCAAATTCTGGCTCATCAAGATGGGACTCAAATGCCCATGAGAGCATCTTCCTTTTCTAATGGTATGTAGCCTCCTTATCAAAAGATGACATTGCTGTGGAGCTCCTTTGCTTTGGGCCGTGATTTAGAACCGTGCACAAACAATTTTTTGGGGTCATCAATATAACCCAACCATGGCCTCTCCTCCTCCGCACGCTTTCCTCTCGTGTGTGTTCCCTTAGGAATATTTACAGTTAAAGTGGGGCCTCCAGTGTTGTTGTGGTCCTTTTCCTCACTCTCTTCCTTATCCTCATTCATTACTAGCTCAGCATTGCATTCTAACTCCTCTTCCACCAAGGTCTTAATGATCTTCTTAGCCTCTCTTTTTGCCTCTTATTTACCTCTTCGCTCCCTTCTTTTTCTAGATGCCTTCCCCCTCCTGGCTGCCCTCTCTCCACGTGAAGATGTACTCATTCTTCTCTCCTTCTCCCTCCTCCGAGTCATGTATACTAAACACAGGTTGTTCTTGGTTTACCTCAAGCTTATCTTCCTCATCATCATCCCTTTCACCCTAGTAGGCCCCCAAGCTCTCAGTGTACTCAGAATCCAAATCCTCCATCATCTTCTGCTTCTTTCCAACCGGGGATTCTAGTGCAGGTGACTCTATCTCTTCTTCTTATGATGACTCCTTATCTAATGGCTCCTCTGCTCTGGAGTCTTCTCTTTGACTATGGACTTTTTCTTGCACAAATACATACTTGTTCTGGTGCTTGTCCCAAGGGTACCTATTTCTTGTGTATTCACTACACTTGGTACTTTCTCCTTTGGTTCTTTTTCCTTCTTCCTAGGTGTGGGTCTCTTCCTATCAGTTGGGTCCTTAGGTATGGACACCTCATTCTCCATATATGCACCCTTCTCAAATTTGGGTCTTATGCGGAGGTATACTCGTGCCGATGTCCCTCTTGCAATGGGAAAATTCATGGGTCTCATCATTTGGACCTCATGTGACACATACTTCTCCATGTATGCACGCTTGTTGGGGTAGACCAACCCTTTGCGCATTTCTCTATGGTCTCGGTCTAGATTACCAAGGTCCAACTTCAACTTCTTGGATTCTTTGAACCTATTCACTCCCACTTGGAAGTGTTGAGTTGTGAAGGAAAAAGGGAGCTTGCACCATGGGCTCCATGTCTCATCCATCAGTTTAAATCTATCGAGGTAGAAATGTTGGTACATAAAAAACTCGGCTTCTCCCTCGGTGGTTGCTGGCAGTTGTTTAGGGATCCTCCATTCCACCCCAAATGTGTTCCTCAGGTGTGTGTACCACTTCTCTAGGTGTGCCTTGTGCATGGTCGTCATACTATCACAAGTGTACTTCTCAAACCTCTTTGCGGGTGAAGGGTCTTTAGCAGGTACTCCCACACAAAATTTTCTACTGCATCTAGCACCCCAATCTTTGAGAATACAATGGTTAATAGGACATTACCAAAAGGATTTTATCACCTTCCTTCGCGCTGCTAACAATCTCATCCACGATGAATGTAGAAGACAAGTTGTAGATGGTGCCCTCTCGAAATCCTCTTACAAACATTCAACCAGGACTTGTTTACCTGGGTCCATCTCTCCTAGCCATTTAACTTTGTCACAAGGTGCACGACCATCTTCATCACCGGGTCCTTGATGTCTGTGATATCAAAGTACCTCAACCCCTTTTTATACGCATAAGCAACGATGGTTTCCTTAATTTCCTTCTTGTCACTTAGGTCATCCTCCAAACTCTCTCCTTCATAGATGAGGCCTGTGAAATGTGAAACAAGCTAAGGGGTAATGTGCATCTTGCGCCCTCATGAAGTGAAAGTAATCTTCATGCATGCATGACATCAACCATTGATATAGGTGCTCAGGCTTTCCAAAGTAGGGCAACTCAAAGAGTTACAATAATCTGACTTCTCCATCTTGACTTTTACATCATCATTATAGATGGGAAAACCCTCTAGTGTCCTTTTATTTGTTGGGCACACTAACTCCAGTGCCATTTCCTTCTCAATTGTGCTTGAACGATGATTGTAATCATTTACTGACATATTTCTTAAATGGGACTCCCACTCGTGCCCAAGAAATACTCCGTCTGGGTACTACATTTCTGTACCACTCTTCATTTGTACCCACGATAGTATCTTGTTTTTTCCTTATCCTTTCCCTTTCCCTTCTTAGGTGTGCCAACTGGTTTCTTGGGTGCCATTGTTTATGTTAACACTTTAACTTCTTTCACTTGCTTTGTTTTACTACCCATTTCTAAGTTTATATCTCAAAATGGCAAAGAAAATCTTTTTTGACCCATGCCCTAGATGTCAAACCCTAACTGGAACCTCTTTTCACTAGATGACGCTTCTCCACAACTCTTCCCACACTCGTGAATCACTTCCTTTCTGGTTTGTAAATCCAAATTGGTCACTCACGCTCAAATTCTTGCAATTTTTCTTCACATGGATCAACTCTGGAAACCCTAGTTCAAAAAAGTCTCCTCTTCGTATATGTAAAGTGAAAAAATGAAATGTCCAAACCTTTATTTATAGTTTTTCCCATTTTTAAGCATTAAATGCTACTTCACCTACCACCGTACTTTTAACATTTAATGCAATTTTTCAAATGAAGCCTGACTTTTGTGCCCTAACTCACGTTCCCAACCTGCGTGAACAATCTTCCAACCTTCTCGTGTAACCAATCCATCTTAACAGAGACTCTTGTGCGCGTAACCAAGCACTCAAGAAACTTCTTCATCATGTTTTTTCTCTCGCCTACCTCGTGTTGTTTATGCGCTTCTTCCTCCTCTGTACATGGGATCTAAAAGTAGCCTTATCTTGACACTAACCATTCTTTTCTACCTTTTCTTTCATGCACCTCTTTTAGCAATGTCCATTCAACCAAGATTTTCAACACAATCCTCCTTGGCACTTTACCCACACTTTCCTTCACATCACTCCACCCCACACTTAAAATGATGTGTGGTCCTCTGCACATTCAAAACCTTAAAAAGTAACAAGGTTACTAGCGGCTCCCAAAGTGCAAAACAAAACAACAACGCAAAAGGGAAACACAAGAAAGGAAATACATAAAGGAAATTCTAAACTATCTAGCAAAACTACCTTATTTACAAACACCAAGAATCCTTATTTATAGTAGGGCTTCAACCTACTCCCATTGAAGTGTCCAAGAAATTTCGTTCCATCCAACACTTATAACTGGCACGCACCCAAATCAAGGATGTATGATATTATATAGGGACCTAACCAATGGACCTTTAACTTCCCAGGGTGGTGCAGAAACTTAGAATCATACAATAAGACCATCTACCCAACCTCAAACTTCTTGTTCCTAATGTGGTGATCATGCCATGATTTTTGCTTTGATTTTTCTACTATTTGGCTCCACCTGGTGAGTGATCATATTTCATCCAACTTCATCAATTCATCAATTCTCTCTTCAGTGCTTGCTCATCAGCCATCCCTCTCTGCGTGTGCTATTCACAGAGAAGGTAACATGAACTCAACCGTGCTTCAAACACCAATTGAAATGGTGTGGCATTTTTCAGCCTTTTATAAGTTTTCCTATAAGCCCATAATATGGCTGATACATTTTCATCCCAATCTTGTCTTCCGACATCACAAATTTTTGTCAGGGTATGACTCAGTATTTTGTTAAATGCTTCCACGGTTCCATTTTCTTGTGGGTGATAAAAATGTAGTCTTGTGATGAGCCACCATGAACTCTACTAACAGGATCCTCATGGTCTCATTCAAGAAATGTGTACCCCTATCGTTGGTTTAACTTAAAGGGTATCCATTCCTCATGATAATGTTCTCTCACAAAAATATTGTTGTTATAGCTGATGTGCGAGTCTTTAGTTGGGGTTGCCTCTACCCACCTTTTCAAATAGTCTGTGCAAGTGATTACATAGCATGATCCATTCCTACGCACTGCTAGTGCAATAGGGCCTACAAAGTCTATTGCCCATTTCTCAAAAGGTTTAGTGTTAGGGATAGGGCATAAAGGCATTTCATCTCTCCATCCTGGCTTGCCAACACACTGACAATGGTCACATGCTTTACAATACTCCTTGCAATCCTTATACAGAGTTTCCCACCATAATCCTGCCATTAATATTTTATGTGCAGTGGCGTCACCTACATAATGTCCACCTGCACTTCCCCCATGTGCTTCCTCTATGATGGTGAGGCACTCATGCTCTAATACACACATGTGTATAAACTTCATCACACCCTAGTTTGTATAAGTCCCCACTGATCAACATGTAGGGCACGACACGTATAGCTAGTTGCTTTTTCTCTATGTCTTCATCCCTTCCAGGTGCCACACCTACCTTTAGAAATACTACAATTTCCTCCAAATCTGAGGGCACATGTTGTAACCTAAATAGTTGTACATCTAGAATAGTCTCTTTAATTCTCTGCGCGTCCTCCCCTGAATTAATTCTTGATAAATGATCAGGTCCACAATTACTCTTTCCAGGCTTCACAACTACCGTGAACTCAAACTCTTGAAATAACAACACCCATCGACATATGCACCCTTGTAGAATGGGATTGTTCACCAAATAATTTAATACCATGTGGTCAGTGTAGAAGATAAAGGGAGTTGCCAATAGATACTTCCTGAACTTGTGAAGCGCGTAGATCATTGACAATGCTTTGTGCTTAGTCATAGTATAATTCTGCTCTACTGGTGTCAACTTCCTTACTTGCAAAGCATAGGGGTGATCAACAATTCCCTCACCAGGTTGTGCAAGTACTACCCCAATGGTCATTTCAGGAGGCATCTACATGAACATGGAAGGGCTTATCCCAAGAGGGAAAACGTAATATAGGCGCGGTGACAAGCCTATCCTTTAATGTGTCAAATTCCTTCATTGCACCTTTCCCCAATGGAAGGCACTTTTATGTTTGAGCAATTCTTCTAAAGGTGTGGCGATCTTGGCATACCCCTTGATGAACTTTCGATAGTAGCTTGTGTGTCCAAGAAACCCACGCATTGCGCTTTGGCTAGTAGGCTCCCCCAATCCCACAATAATTGCAACCTTGGTAGGATCTACTAATAATCCCTCCTTACATATGATATGCCCCAATAACATTCCAAAGGGGGTAGAAAAGACACACTTCTTAATGTTGAGGGATATCCTCAACTACCGAAACCTCTCAAACATCAACCTCAAATTATCACAATGGTATTTTACTAGCCCATACACCATCCAATCATCCAGATAGACCTGAAGAAATTTATGGATGAAGTCCTGGAACGCTTGTACCACTATGCGCGAGAAAACAACAGTAGGCACATTCTTCAACCCAAAGGGCATGACCATGTATGCAAAACTTCCCCATTCAGTGGTGAAAGTTGTCTTCTCCTGGTCTTCCTTTGTAATCTAGACTTGGTGGTACCCCAAAATCCATCCGTAAAGGAATAGATTTCACACCCAGTGACTCCCTCCAAAATTTCTTCAGTGAAGGGGGTTGGAAAAGGATCGATGACACAAACTACATTTAGCTCCCTATAATCCATGCAGATCCTAATCCACCCATCCTTCTTGATGTTGATTACCATTGGACTTATCCATCTGATTCTTCAACAACTTCAATGATCCCAGATGCTATCATTTTTTCTAACTCTTCCTTTACCTTCACGCACAAATTGGGATTCATCCAGTAGGGTCTCTTCCTGACCAAGTGCACATCGTCCTTCAGCTTTATCCTCATCTCCCCAAGGAATGGTGGATGCCTTTGAGCTCATGGTACCCACGTGCGGGAATAAATCCTCAAATTCATGCAAAAGATCAATGATCTTAGAGACTTCCTTCTCCGACCAGTAATCTCCAATGATAGCTTCCTTAGGTTCTTCTCTTGAGCCGATGTTAACCTTTTTAGTTTTTAAAGGTTCATGGTAGGCACACGTGTGAGTATCAACACTTTCCACTACCTCAAACGTCCCTACGGACTAGGTTAACATCCAAGCTTTCTACTTCCTCCCCATCAATTACATATACAATCTTTCCTTTCTCCTTTTTCACACATGTGCACTCAAGTTGAACCTCCTCTGTTTCCTCTTCTTCAAAGTGTGCCTCCAAACCTGGCTCACCAAGCAAGTCCAATAGCCTATCTTCTATCATGGCACTATCCCCCATGGTAAGGCACTTGACAACCTGTAATGCCTTATCAACTGATGGCTTGGTACTTCAATACTCAAATGTTTGAACAAGGTTAGCCGCTAGCTCTTGCCAATTCCTTGCGCGTGTGTCTCGAGTGGATGTACCATGCGTGTGCAACCCTGCAGTGTAGAATACAATTTGTGTACCCAGAGGGATGGTGGAAAAGCTTCCATGACTTCCCTCTAGGCTCTCTCACAAGCTTGGACATGGCAAGAGGTGGTCTTCTTACCAAGGTAGTCTTTTATGGTGGTCGGTGCATTGCTTCAAGAGAAATGAATAGTGAAGGTAATTCTCACTTCATGCCATTCTAAGAGATTATCCCGATGTGTTGCCCACTAGTGCACAATAGTTCATAGGAGGACGTAACTTAACATCCCCCTTCTTTCATTTTGTTCCTTCCATTGAGCTTCCAGTTTTTACAAAAAGACCTCAAGGGAGGCTCCTCTTGAGTACTTAGGTAGCTCTTTTCCTCCTAAGCATCGACTATGCACCCCTTTGTCACCTTTTTCACTGATCCTATTAAATTTCATCTGACCAATTCATAGGTCTCATGTGCCTAATTATCACATGCTAGACAAGTAGTGTCACTTATCAACTGAGCATCTTCAAACTGGATAAATCCATCGGTAGGATGGATTATCTCTGATCCCTAATTGATTACACATATATTATATCCACGACTTCTTCTCCCAAAGGTTTAGTATAGGGTGTTGACTTCCCATCAGCCAGGGGTATGATGACTCGTTCCTCTTCATTTTAAAAGCTAATGTACCCCTTGTTGAACTAAAGATCTGCATTGTTCTTATAACACCATGGGCACCCAAGCAATGTTGGGAAATTGTCTACCTCGGTGAGTGCCAAGACTTCGAAGTCCTCAGTAAACTTAGCTCCTGAATGGTGATAGATGCATCTTTTAAGAAATTGATGGGCATTAACTTTGTTTTTTTTCCATATATAGCACATTCGAAGATGGCTGTAATGTGGGCCTTCCCATCTGATGTCATGCATCTAATGTGAGAACATTGACCTCCGCTGTGTCAATGAGGATATTACTCAGCAGCCATCCATCCACTACTGCATTTAGTGTGATCTCCCTATCATATTCAAGGCTATGAGGGGGAGGTTTGCATACAAGACCTACCTCTCACACTCTTCTCTAGCATGTGGTACCTTCTCTCTCAACCATGCTCCTAGCAAGGGAATAATATTCTCTTGCCTTAGCATTTTACATACCTCCTTGACCTCATCCAAGTCATCCTTGGCGCCTCAACATTCTTTCTTTGCTCCTCCCTCCTAGACTACTCCTTTAGACACTGGATTTCTCCTTGTAAACTCTGAATCACATCCATGGTGTCTTGATATACCTCCTTCTGATGTGCAGGATCTAGGTACTTCCCATGTACCGCTTCTTCCCTTAAGACTAGGTTCTTCTGCCTTTGTATTTCCTTTGCACGTGCAGCCTCTACTCTTGTTGTTACCATGAAAAATTCCAAACCTACATCATGTGTCACCCATTACATCCATTGTTTGTCATCCTTCTTAATGTTTACCATTACAGTGCCCTTGTCCTTCCGTTGCTACTAATTCATGTGCTTAAACAACTCAGGGCACTCCTCATACTTAAGTTTATTCCCGCACCATGAGCACTGCAATAGGTATGGGCACTCTCATTTGTAATGCTTTATAGACCCACAATTAAAACAGGTTCCACGTGGGAACTCACTCCTTCCTCCTCCATGGTTACAATGACCATGGAATCCTCCATGAAATCACCTTTCACACGCGCCTCTATCTGTGTGCTCCTCATAATGGCGATCATCACCTTTAGAACTATTGGTAATGTTGGTCTGGTGCACCCCATGATCAATGGCCTCATAGATCTAGTCAATAAGCCTACAATCCTTAGTATCATGGGTTGTAGAGGTGCAGATCTTACAGTAATAAGACACATTCTTCCAAATTACACGTTGTAACAAGGGACATCTACTTGCATCATGGTCCCCATGATAAATTTCACAGTCTACTATCACGGCACGTACTATCCTTCGAGGAAACTATCCTTGACATTCCCTTTACTTCACAATCTATACACCATATACCACTGTGAGTCTCATGGGCTGAGTTTGAAACAACTTCTCTAGTTTCTTAGCCATAGCAGCAATTTGAGCCTCCAAAAACAGGCTAACACTAGTATCAACACTTCCAACAGCCTCGACGCGTAGAGTAGCTTCTAACGCCTCACACGGGTCTTGTGAAAGTTTTATGAGATAAAGCTGTCCTAAAAGGAGTGATCAACCCTCCAAAAACCATTCTTGAGCATGTTGTGAAGGGTGAATATAATATGATAACTTAGATAAGAGAGTTTTAAATCATGCATCTTATTCCTACACACTCTCTGTCATTCCTTGTTGAATTTCCTTCAGGTGTTGATGCTCTTCTATTCAAACTCGGGAATGTGGAATCATTCTTTATTTCCACCACCATTTGATGAGGGTCATATTTCCTATACAAGTTATGTGTGTGCCTATGACGTCGTTGCAAACTAGCTTACCTTCCGCTCCGGGGTTGTGATCCCTTTACGCGCCATAGCAGTTCACACTTTTGAACATGTTCTGCAGCATCTTCAATACCTCTATAATCTAGAAAATGTAAGACATTTTAAAGAATACTTGAGGGGTGGTGGGGCCCTTGTCCTCTTGAGCCAGATCTTTGGTTCCCTGGTGTTTCCTCTCACTGCTTAGATCCACCATATCCACCGGGTTTTGCCTGCCTCCGAGCCACTAGACCCACCGGATCCACTAGGTCTTGTTCCTCCCGAGTCCACTAGATCCACCGAGATCCACTCTTGGTCCTATAGTGGTCATGTCGAGGTCCCCAAAGTTCCATTAAAATATGCGTTGATGGTGTGTAATAACCCCCACTACTACCACTAGTGTACCCCACTGCCCACTCCCGGATGTGAGACCGTAGGCTTGTGTACTTGCTCCTTATCCAAAAATTCCTCAAAATACTTTGGAATATGTATAGCCATAGAAGTGGAAATGAAAAATTATATCTCTAGGAGCAGATCTCACACTCCCACTTGATACCAACTTGGTCAATGATACTCCTTCCTTGATCTAGAAAACCAAGCACTAGGGTTTTGTCACTAGGTGGGTTTAGATATGTGCCAATGAATCTTCTTTCTCCATGTGATGAACTCTCATCAGAAGCCAAAGGGGTCTCTCTTACGTGCTTTCCAAGATGGGGTAGCATAGACTGCTCAGTTCCACATCCTCTCTACGTGAACCTCAACTCCTTCCCACAATGTCTGCCTCTATAGATCCATCACACTTGTAACCTCACGTTGTCTAGCAATCTCCCTTTCACGTGCTTCACTATACTTGAGCCATCTCTCCTCCCTTTCTTTCTCTGTCATAATATCTGCCATCTTCCTCCACCCTAGCTTCCTCGCCCAATGCTTAGAATAGTTTAGCCGGCCATTGGAAATGCCTCTAAACTCAATGTAACAATCAAGATCTTCATTTCCAGAGGGATAGCACATAGAAATGATCCTCTGGGCTCCCGCAGAAATTCAAACTTAGCAACTTCCAGATAATCATATGTAGAAATAGTGTATTCCAGAGTGTAGCTAGCTAGCACTCCCTTCCACCAATGATCCATACAAGATTCCACGTCAAATATGTATCCTCCAACCTTTGGTATTCTTCTTGGGTCCACATGCATGATCTATAATACCAACTTGATCTAGATGCATATGCTTTGAGAGCCATTTATACGGTTCTCTTTGGGAAGCAAAGAAAAAAAAACTCATATAAATCATGGTAGAGGTTCTCTTCTACCCATCTAAATGCATTAAACTCAGATCCAGTGTTGAATCTTTGAGCAAATTCATCCTTCGTGCTCTTGAACCATGATTTAACACCTTCCAAAGTTAAACAGTTTGTCATTACTCATTACACAGATCATGATGTATGCCATTTCCCACTACAACTTCAAAAAGAGGTCCCAGCAACAAAACCAAGATGTAGTCATTTTTACACCCATCATAATGGAAATAAATCCCATTCGTGCAAGGCCTATCACCTAGTGGGTGTTGGGCACTCACCGAGACGCACGCGTGGCACCGATTCTCTCTTTTATGTGATTTTAGTGGGAAACATCATCTATGATCTGATTTTAAGATATTTGAAAGGAAATAAGACATACAAGCACCATAGAGCTCGAATAATGGCTTCTAGATCCTTCGAGTCATTCTAGGTAGAAAAAAGAGCTTAAGAGATTATAGAACTTACATGAAAATAGAAAGGAAGTTGTACAAGCTTTCATACTTAGTTCATAAACATGAATGAAAAAATCTATGAAGAAGGATGTATGCATCGAACCATTAATGTTCATATTCACATAAACTAGTAACCTCATTAGATTCATTAGGCCCATTATAGAATGTCACGAGAGAGGTAAACCGCAGTCATGCATTATAACTAGATTCATATAGCTAGGCTATCAAAAGAAAATTTAAAACCCCAAACATTTGAGACATCCTTTCCTATGCTTATTTACCCAAGCTAATAGAGTCCTTGCAGTATTTCTATAGATCTCTTCCCTTTATCCATTTTCTTCTCTTTTACTTACAGGCACTTGTATATATAGCCTTCTTAAACTACTAACTCATTCTTCTGCAGCCTCAAACCTATCAGCAAGTGTCTTAATGTGGTCCTCCATGAGCACATGCTCCTCCAAGCCTGAGCTCACCACTCTTTGCCATGATTTCCTTCTAGAAGCTTCTATCACAAGGCATATACCTTTCAGGCCACCCTGTCACCAAGTTGGCACCTTATCCACTCGGGTCATGTTTTTCTTACATCCTACCCGATAGGTCAGAAATGGCTAAGTCTCAGATTCTGCTCCGTGAGCGCGCATCCCGTGTTCTACCAAAACCTTACTTGAACCCTTCCCTGCATGCCTTATCTTGCATTATTTTTTCAACCTTGCATGCCTATGCACCCTTTTTGGACTTAGTTGATATTTCAGGGGCCCAACATGTGTCTATCATGCCATTCCTTTTCCTAGATTTTCCTATCTTTTGACTCCAAAGAAGAAATGGCCTACCTCTCATCCAATTGCATTAACTTATTGATCCTCTGCTCAAGCATTTTTAATCAGCTAACCCTTTTGTGCATGTTATACACAATGATGGTAACCTGAATTTAATGGGTAATACTACTTCCGTGCCAAACGCTAGTTGAAAAAATGTGGCCTTATTCGGTCTTTTTATAAGTTGTCCATTATGACCATAACACAACATAAATTTTATCATCCCAATCCTTTCTTCTCACATCACAAATCTTGGTTAAAGTGTGATTCATAATTTTGTTAAATGCCTTAGCAATTCCATTAGCTTGTGAGTGATATGGGGTAGTCTTGTGATGGGCTACCATGAATTACGCCAACAAGATTCTCGATGACTCATTCAAGAAATAAGTACCCCTATCGGTTGTTAAACTCAACGGACATCCATATCTGCTAATTATATTTTCCCACAAGTGCCTAGTTGATGTTGTCGTTGTCACAATCCCTTGTAGGTGTTAACTCCTCCCACCTTGTTAAGTAGTCAAGTATAGGTAATGATATAGTGTGAACCCTCCTCTATGCAGTAAGTGAAATTGGTCCTACAAAATCAATCACCCACTTCTCAAATGGTTCAATGCTAGCTATCGGTCTCAATGAAATCTCATGTCTTCTTCATGGTTTGCCAAGGTGTTGGCAATGGTCACAATCCTTGTAAAAATCAATACAATCTTTGTAAACAGCTTTCCCACCAAAAAATCGCTAAAAGGATCTTACGCGTGGTTACATTCCCTGCGTAGTGTCCTCCTATAATCCCACCATGTGCTTCCTCCATGATTGTAATGCATTCATGTTCTAACACACACCATCCCAAGACCTCATCGTGGCCTAGCTTGTATTAGTCTCAACTAATTAACATCTAGGTTGCGGCACATATGGCTAACTACTTTCTTTCCAGAGTCTTCATTCCTTCCGTTGCCACACCCGTTTAGAGAAACACAACAATATCTTCCAAATCAGAGGGTGTGTACCGCAACCTAAATAGTTGCACGTCTAGTATTGTATCCTCAATGATTTACACATTCTCCCCTAATTCAATCCTTGATAAATGCTCAGGCATTGAGTTACTCTTTCCTGGTTTCATAACAACTGTAAACTCAAACTCTTGAAACAAACGTACCCACCAACATATGTGCCCTTGTAAAATGGGTTTGTTCACTAAGTACTTCAATGCCATGTGGTTTGTGTAGAATATGAAGGGTGTTGCAAACAAATATTGTCTGAATTTATGCAGTGCATAGATCATTGATAGTGCTTCGCGCTCAGTAGTAGTATAGTTCTGCTCTACTAGTGTCAACTTTCTAGCTAGCAAAACACAAGGGGTGGTCAATAATTCCTTCTCCAGGTTGTGCTAAGATTTCCCCAATTGTCATTCCTAAAGCATCAACATGTACATGGAATGGCTTATCCCAAGAAGGAAAGCATAATATGGGTGCAGTGATAAGCTTATTCTTCATGCATCAAATGACATCTATTGCACCTCTCCCCAATGAAATTTACATTTGTGTTTTAATAACTCCTCTAATGGTGCAATGATCTCGGCATACCATTTAATAAATTTCTATTAGTACCCCATATGCCCAAGGAATCCACACACTGCGGTCTAGCTGGTAGGTTCCCCCTATCCCACAATAACGGAAACTTTGGTGGGATCCACCAGCAAACCTTCCTTACGTATGATATGCCCCATAAGGGTCCAAAATGAAGTAGCAAAACACATTTCTTAATGTTAAGGGATATCCCAACTGCTGATATCTTTCAAACATTAGGCTCAAATTTTCACAATGGTATTTCACCAGTCCATACATTTTCCAGTCATCAAGGTAGACCTAAAGGAACTTGTGGATAAAATCCTGAAATGCCTAGAACACTATGCGCGAAAACACACGGCAGTGCATTCTTTAGTCCAAAAGGCATGACTTTGTAGGAAAAGCTTCCCACTCAGTGGAAAAAGTTATCTTTTCTTGGTCTTCTTTTGCAATTCTAACTTGATGATACCCCGAGAATCCATCTATGAAAGAATAGATCTCACACTCGGCTACTCCTTCCAGGATCTCCTCAGTGAAGGGGGTTGGAAAAGGGTCAATGACACATACCACATTTAAATCCCTATAATCAACATAAATCCTTATCCTCCCATCCTTCTTAATGTTGATGACCATCGGACTTATCCATTATGATTCCTCAACGGCTTAATGATGCCTAATTTGATCATCTTGTCAATTTCCTCGTTGACTTTGGTGTGAATATTTAGATTCATTCAATAAGGTATCTTCTGCATTGGGTGCACACCTTCCTTTAACTTGATTTTCATCTCCCCAAAGGAGTGGTAGACTCCTTTAAGCTCATGGTATCCATGCGGAAATAAGTCTTGAAACTCACGCAATAGATCAATGATCTTCGAAACCTCCTTTTCTCGACCAATAGTAGCCTCCTTAGGTTCCATTTCTGAGGAAATTTTAACCTTCTTTATTTTGAGGGGTTCGTGGTAGGCACACGTTTACTCATTAGTACTATATATTACTTTGCGAGTACCCATAGTATGGTTGACATCCAAGTTCTAGACCAATTTCCCTTTTTCTTTCTTCATGCATGCACGCTCAAGCTATGTCTCTTCTGATTATTCCTCATCAAAGTGTGCTTCAAAACTAGGTTCACCTAACAATTCCAATATTTTATCCCCTTCCATGACACTATCTCCCACCGTAAGGCACTTAACAACTTGCAACACCCCATCCACCAATGGTTTAGTACTTTGATATTCAAAATCTTGAAGGAGGTCAGTCGTCAACTCCTGCCAATTTCATGTCGACACCACATCTCTGAGTGAAATGTACCATGCATGTGCACAACCTTGTAAGCTGGAGTACAGCTTAAGCACCCAAAAATAAGGTAGAAAGGATTTCGCACCTTCCATCCGGACAACTTAGAACATTCTTGGATGTGAAACAAGGTGGGTTCCTTCCCATGATAGTCTTGTATGATAGTGGGTGCATTTCTCTGGGAAAACCTAACAAATAACGATTCTTACTTTGCACCACTCTAAAAGGATATCATGATGTGTCACCCACCAACATGTTGTGGTCTGAGAAACTTATAGTTGCTCATCCTTCTTCTTTCAATCTCACTTTTCCACTAGGTCTCCATTTCTCATAAGAAAACATCAAGGTTGGCTCCTCCATAATAGCTTGGCAACTTATTTCCTCCCATGCATTTGACTAAGCATGCCTTCGTTACTCTTATAATAGAGCCTCTCAATTTCCCCCAATTAACTCATAAGTCCCGTGCCCAATTTTCGCATGCTACACTAGTGGTATCACTCATAGATTGAGTGTCTTCAAACTAAATAAATCCTTTTGTAGGATTAATCAACTTAAGGTCCCTGATAGAGCACACTTAAACCATGTCAAGAAATTCTTCTCCAAAGGGCTTAGTATAGGGTGTTGACTTCCCATTGGTCAAGGGGATGATTACCCATTCTTCCTTGTTCTCAAAGCTTATGTACCCTTTATTGAACCGTAGGTCAGCATTGTTCTTATAACACCAGGGGTGCCCAAGTAATGTTGGAAAGTTGTCCACCTCGGCTAGCACTAAGACTTCAAAATCTCCAATGAATTTTTCCCCTTGGATAGTGATAACAACATCTTTTAAAAAACCAATGGAAATTTCCATTGTCTTGTTGGCCATATATAAAACATTTGAAGATAGTTGTAATGGGGGCCTTCCCGTTTGGTTCTAGGTGTGCGGGGTGACAACATTGACTTCCACACCTATGTCAATCGAATATTTATTAGGAGCCACCCATCCACAACTACATTCAAGGTAAATCTCCTTATCATAGTCAAGGCTATGGGGAGGAAGGTTAGCATTCGAACTTGCCTCTTGCGCTCTGCTTCGGTGTTTGGTATTTTTTCCCATAACCATTCCCCTAGTAAAGGAATGATATTGTCCTAACTCATCATTTTGCATACTTCCTTGACCTCGTGCAGATCCTTCGAGAGCCTCGGTGCTCTTCCTTTATTCTAACTACCTTGGCTACTCCTTTAGGCATTGGATTTCTCCTTGTAGGCTTCAAATTACATCCATGGTCTCTCAATACACCTTTTTCGATGAGTAGGGTCCTGGATACTTACCATACACCACCTCTTCTTGTAGACACCAAAATCAGGTCACACTCCCCTTAGCCCCTTGTTAATTAATCAACTTAAACACACTTACCTAACCATGGCCCCTTTCACCCCACACTAATATTAATTTAATTCATTTAATTAAATTAATCTCTATCCTCATCATAGCTATTATTTAATTATCCTAATTACCTAATACCCACCCCTCCACATCACCAAGACACCTCACCTAGCCACCTCACCCTAAGCCTATTCTTAGTATGTTCCCATAACTAACTAAGACCTAACCAACACCCTAAAAATCAATGCCTACACCTCATTCCCACAGACACAAATGGAAACTTCCGCTCTTTTCCGGAGGAATAGAGATTTGGCAACTAGTTACAGACCATGATCTCCTATTTTTAGTTAACTTGGGAATCCCACCTTAACCAACGCCGGTCACCCCTAAACCGATGCCGGTCAGACCGTAACCACCGTCGGTCAGCCTTAATTCCCTAGGGCAACCTCATTCTTGAGGTTGGTAGTTTTAGAGAACATGGGTATGCATGCAAAGGAGGAGATCAAGCATTTTCTTTTGCACAGATGTCCAACACTCACTGAGCAATCATCCAGCAACCATCTAGCACTCATTCTAGCATAGAGCTGATCCAATCCAGCAAGAAGGAGAGCACATGCAGCCCATGCAAGAGCTCCCCAATGCTTGGTGATTCCTCCATAGCATCCAACCACTCATCATCATCTCCATTCTTCATTCACAGGCATCCAAGCCTAGATTCTGAGTAAGTAGAACCTCTGCTCATCTCATTCACTTCATTAGTTCTAGTATTTTCATCTTTCTCTATTGTTATTTGCTCCCACAACCACTTACCTATCTCCTTTGGTAGCATTCCCTCCATACCCCCATCAAACCCTCACAAAACCCCATCTAAACAACTTGATTCCTCATTCCAATCAACCAAGCCCCTTTGTGCAACCACAAAGAAGACCCAAAACTCGTTCTGTGATATTCCCAGTATCCCACAGTAACCGGCATTGATTCTTCCTAACCGGCGTTGGTTAGCCCACAATATATTGGCCTCATGCCACCATTTTTCCAACCCAACCCATAGCTCATCCTAGCTCCATCCAAACCCCATTAGATCTACCCACTGGCCTGATATCCCACCTAGACCTCATAAATATCCCACTCAACTCCTTATCAACTTGAAAAACCTCCTCCAAAACTCTGTTCTTGACCCTCTATCATTTTTTCAGTGATAGCGTCGGTCACCCTTAACTGTCATCGGTCACCCCTAGACCGACATCGTCTCTGTATCCACCAATACAACTCAGAATAGCAACCTACCTACTTGTTCCTGAGTTACCCATAATTTCTTGTGACCTTTTCCAGACCTCTACCAGACCTGTAGAATCCCAAAACCATTTACCTGACCCCTGGATCTTGTTTTAACTTAGCCTATTGAATTAGATCTTTCTTATTGTGTTTTATATGAGATGCCTAAATTGTATAGATTACAGTAAGATGACATTTACTTTATTTCTCACATTAAATTGTTTAAAACAGTGGATTGATAGCCTTCCAGGAAGTACCACACTTCGAGATCTAGCATTTGATAGGCGAGTCCTTTGCATATCTTTTTAACTCTTTACGTGGACTTGCTTTCTATTTCAGGTAGTTCCTCCTAGCCAAAAGAAAGCTCTCATGGTCAGCTGTGGATCGAGGAGTCAACATGCGTGTAACACTTCTAATAGCCTCAATGCAGAGGGCACCCTCCAAGGCCTCATGCGGGTCATTGAAGGTCTTGTGTGAAAGCGCTCTCTTAAAAGGTGTTAACAACCCTCCAACAAAACACTAAGAATCTGAGAAGGATGGATATCATAATACAATTTCAATAAGAGGGTTTTAAAACATGTGTCATATTCTAGAACACTGTCTTTTATACCTTATTTGATCTCCTTGATGCCTTAATGTTCTTCTGTTCAAACTCAAGGATATGAAATTCAGCTACAAAGGCATTCCACGGCGTGGTGTAATCTACCACTATCTGGTGGGGGTCATAATTTTGGTACCAACTATGTGCACGTCCTTACAACATTGTTGTAAATTGACTTGCCTTTCGTTCTGGGGTAGTGATCCCCTTCGTACACCATAACAACTCACACTTGTGTACATGCTCTGTAGTATCCTCAACACCTTTGTATTTTGGTAGATGTAAAGACATTTTGAAAAATACGTGTTAAGGGTGTTGAGGCCCGTTTCCATCTAATCCAGAACCTTGATTTCCTCTAGTGTTTCCTCCACCATCATATCCACTAGATCCACCAATGCCTACTCCTCCTGATCCACTAGATTGTCTAGATGCACCAGGTCCACTAGGTCCATTAGCTCCTACTCCACCAGATCCACCTCCTGTAGCTAGTAAAGGTCCTGCAGTGGTTTTTCCTAGTGTCCCCACTATTGTGTTGAACAACATGCCAATAGTCTATGATATTGCACCACTACCATATGTGTGTCTCGTGCCATTTCCAAACATGATACCCAAGCTTTTTTACCCATACTTTGCCCAAATGTCGAGCCAAATAATATACCTCCAAACATAGGAAATGATTTTGTAGCCATAGATGTGCCAAATGAAAATTTATACCTCCTAGGTGTTGATCGATTACTTCCACCAATACCAATTGGGTTAGCAATACTTATCTCTAGATTTGGAAAACTAAGCGCTAGGGGTTAGTCACCAAGTGGATTCAGATGCACATCAATGGCTCTCCTTTCTCTAAGTTATGAGCTCTCTTCAGAAGCTAAAGGGGTCTCTCTCCCATGCTTACCAAGATAGGGTAGCACAAACTGCTCAGGCTCCGCATCCTCTACATGAACCTCAATTCCTTCCCGTAACGTCTTCCTTCATAAGTCCATCGCTCCTACAACTTCGCATTGTCTAGATAATTCCCTTTCATGAGCTTCATTATACTTGAGTCATCTCTCTTCCCTCTCATGCTCGGCTTTCTGAAGGTCTGCCATCTTCCTCCACTCTTGCTTCCTTGCCCAACACTCAGAAGAAGCTTAGCTAACCATAGGAAATGCTTCCAGACTTAGTGTAATTATTAGGATCTTTATAGCTAAGGGGATAGCATGTAAAAATGATCCTCTAGGATCCTTTAAGAACTCAAACTCAGCAACCTCCGAACAAGAATACGTAGAAATAGCATATTCTAGGGTATAACTGGTCAAAACTCTTCTCCACCAATGATCAACAACATGTGTCCAAGTCAGATCAGCATCCTGTAGCCTCTGATATTCATCTTGGGTCCACATGCGAGATCTATAGTACCAACTTGATCTAGATGCATACGTTGAAAGCCATTCATACAACTCTACTGGAAAGTAGCAAAAGAAGGTCTCATATAGCTCATGATATAGGTGTTATCCTACCCATTTACGTGCACCAAACTCAATTCCATTACTAATTCTCTGAGTAAACTCATCCTCCGTGCTCTTAACAATGCTTCGACACTTTGTCCTTTGTCAAGTGTTACGTCATCATGCATCATTATCATAGTAGCTTCAAAAAGACATCCCGATATGAGAACCAAGATGTATTCATTTTATTTACCCTCAATACTACTTTCTAACCCCAAACACATTGTCCTATCACCCAACGGGCCTTTGGGTGCTCACCCAAGACATGCGCGAGCACCGAGCCCGTCCTTTATGTGAGCATTATGAGAAGGTTTTGCCATTAATGGAGGATGAATTGTAGAATGAGAAGTACATTTTATTAATTAAAATAAAAGTGGAAGGGACAACTTATAGATCCACACATTAATGCATTACAAAACTTAATAACAATGTAATAAGCATAATAAACTAGATCTAAGCCATGGGAATCATATAACACGAGGGTTTACATCCTTAATCATGATATGCATATTGAACCCATATATATATATATATTGAATAGTTCTGGTAGCCACATTACAATCAAAAGAGGTCATCACAGACCATACATGTTAAATGACAGAGACCCAACTCCCATAAATCTTACCTTGTATGAGACCCTAGCTATACCCTTCCATTTTAACCCCTATTACAGATCCTAGTGCCATACAGAGGTTCATGACATCCCTTAGAACCATTAATAGTAAGTGCTCTAAACCCTAGAATTACTTCAACACTCTATCACTCAACACTTTACTCTCTATGCATTCTCTCTATCTATCTCTTGCATTCTCTTCTCCCTCTCTCCTCTCTCCACCTTTTCCTCACTTCCGAGTATCTCATTTTATAGGATCAGCACCAACCACAATGCCTTCTCTTACGAACGGATCATGTGCCAAGTGTCGATGTGGTCCTCCAATGGTGATTTTTATCCCTTTGCAAACCCTCCACTCTTTGTAATGATGTCTCCTAGGAATATTCCTGTGTGGAATATCCTTTTCTTGACCTCTAAGGTTCCAAGTTGGCATCTTATCCACTCATCACACCTAGTCGGATCCTCACGTTTTTCCTCAAGTGTCTTCAGAATGCCAAATATGACTAAGTCCTTTGAACCCATGTTATGCCTTCTGCACGCGCCCTAGTTTCACCTAAACCCTTCTTAAACCCCTTTGTCTTGTGTGCTTTCCCTTTAGCTCCCTTCTTATTGATCTTGCATGCAAGCGCCTCTCCTTTGTACTTAGCCAATATTTCAAGGCCCAAAAAATACTAAACTAAATATTTAAAATTAGCTAATCAAATTGAATTATTATATAATGAATTCTCCAAGAGTTTTTCATATGTGGAATAAATGATATAATATTCTATGAGTTCAATATGTTCAAGATCAATGACATAATGGAAGCCATATGAATGGCCAAATTAGTAGAAGAAAAATTCAAAGCTCATCGTCATTTTTCATTTTTGTTCATTCAAAATACCCTATCATAATTAAATATTTTATCCCCACCTTTTAAGACAACCATTGTTAAACACCTTGTAGAAATTAAAATGCAAGCTAGGAAGTAAAAATTATTATGTTATAATTGAGATGACAAGTACACCAAGGGGCATGGTTGTGTGGAATAAAATTTGCATCTAATTGATGTTAAATCACTCCCAAAGACTAAATATTCATAAAATGTTAAAGAATCCCAATAATAAGAAAAGGTCACAAAAAGTAACAAATATTACACCAAAACCTCAAGGTGTTAGTGAATCTACACACTTGGATCACAACATCCCACCACACTTCAAGAGAGCCCGAGATCGGGTTGGGTCTACACTGCACTTCTATATGTGTGATCATTGATTTACTTGATGTTTAGGTGCCCCACAGCCCCGAGACATGGGGTAGCCAACTAAGTGGGATTCGAACATGGGTGGAGGCTCGATACCAAATATAACAAACCATTACACCAAAATCTTGAGGCATTAATTAATCCACACACCGGGATCATAACAAAAAATAACCTACCCCTCATGATCTCAAACTATAAATCTCATTTAAGGCCCTTGTAGGAGTCACCACCCCTCAAATTATGAAATTAAAAACATATTTTAATAATATTCCTCTCGCCATTTTAATTGACTCAAGTAGTACACATAAATTTATTGACCCTCAACTTTCTAAACAAGTGGATCAATTAATATATCCATTATCTAACATTGAAGTTATGATTGCTAATAAATGAATATTTTATTGTAAATGAAAATGTCATACTATTTATATTTTCATAGGAGGCTATAATCTTGATAAAACATATATTTCCTAACCTTGCGTGGATTTTATGTAGTTTATGGAGATCATTGGTTGTGTACCCTTGGACCATTATGTGGGATTTACATAAACTTTGGGTGTAGTTGTCATATAACTTATATAATAAAACCTTAAAATGGATTACTCCTTGGACTTCCAAAGTATTATTTTGTTCACGTTGAATTAAAAATCACTTTAAGAAAATATCTCATGATGTCATAACTTGATCATGCTCCATTCTTGTCACATCTCGTGTTAATACATTTATTATTTTGGATACTTTTATATGAATATATGGCTATTTCCACATTGATACAAAAACATTTTTGTAATGCAAAATGTGTAGCATGAAAATTTGAAATTTTTGGCAATGACAACCAAGCCCACCCTTTGAAAACCTTTTTACCAATCATTGTAAACATTTACTCTAACCATCCTATCCACTATTTCATCCATATCATGGCTTAGAGGAACATGTTAACAAAATTTTCAATCATTTTTCATGGGAAAGGATGTTTTTATAAGGTTATTTGTGAAGTCATTGAAATTCCATGAAGAATAACTATCCGCAGAGGCCTTGAAAAGGCCATTTTGTAGCATATAGATACCCTTCGTAAGATGACAGGGAAGACCTAAACCATCTGGAAGTCATGAAAGATAGCCATAATTTTATATTTAGACTTTTATGGAAGATATATGGAGATAAGTGATCTCAGGAATCAAACAGGTCAAACAGGGTCATCTTAGGTGTTGGGAATGTCATACTCCAACGGTGAAAGTTGACTTGTCCAAATGATTTTGGGAGTTCCGGCGGGAATTGGAAGCTAAAAAAATAGTCATTGGAAAGCTAATGCAATACTATACATGATGGAAACCTCATTTGTGTCCCAAGACTTGAAAATATTATGTGGCACCCAAGTTTTGCAGCTTCCATATCTCGGCCTCTCTTAGAACAAATTTGAATTACATGATCCTCCCAAACCATATCATGACACATATTATGTTAATTATTCATTAGGGAAGTAATTGAGTGTTTCGGTGTCCTCATGAATTATATTTCAAGGATTAATGGTTGCAAATATCATAAAGGAGATAGTCAAGAGTCATACAATACGTATTTATGGATGGAATACTTGTCTCTATCCCTCTTCTCAAGCCATGTGATTCTCCTAAAGAGTTTTGTTTAACCAATTAATCAGGTATAACTTTGGAATTTTTTAATCCATGGGAAAAATTGAATGTTTGGGTACTTTTCCTTCTCTTTTTGGTCCTCACTATCAAGGAGTTAACTAAGTTTTAGGGTCAAATAGGGAAAAATAAGAATTTATAGGAACTATTGGAACTATTCCTCCACTCCACCTGCTCCCTACATCCCCACCTTATTTTCATTAGTTTGTAGTGTAATCAATTAAGGTGGCATTTGATAAAAATGAGGGGACAATTTCATCATTCCCTCAATTCCCCACAGCCCGCATCACTCAAAATTGAAGGAAATGGTAGTAGGTTGGTTAAGTTAGCAGCTTTGGGGACATTGGGAATAGTTCCAGGTTCCATCGGTGCCCCAACAATTTTCAATGCACGACTCCTTGCACAATGAATTGATCAATTAAGTTGGGCATGCCTTGAACTTGCAGAACAGTTCTTATGTTTCGTCATTTTCTTGAGACACCACTAATGCCAAAAATACAGAAGAGATTGAATAAATCATTCATTAAAGACATAGAAGGAATATTCCCTTATTCCTATGGTTCCTCGTAACTCCACCCAAGATAATATAAAGGAAAAATCCGTTATTTCGATTGAATGAGGAATAGAGGGAATTGTTCCTCCATTCCCTATGTTCCCTAAATTTCCACGCGACTCGCAATACAAATAAAAAAGGTGAATCGTCTTTTGAAGGCCCACAGGGAACTATTCCAAAGTTCCTCTAGTGTCTCTAGTTTTCTTCTGGACCGATTGTTTTCCCATTTTCTTACAAAACTTCCATATTTTCACCAAGAAGAGGAATATGAAGGGTCCAAACTCGAGGATTTTATAATTTGATGTTATAATGATGTATTTTTTTCCTAATTGAATGTATTAACTCAAGTAGATGAAAGGTCACAAATGATAAGAAAGTGAAAGGTCATGTGAAGGAAGATGAAAAGTCGTGTTGTAAATCTATAAATTGTAATTCCTTCTCCATTCCAAAGGGTTGGCAATTGTTGATTGTTGTAAGTTGTTGGGATTTGTATCACTACTACTACAAGTAATAAACTTCATTTCTTCCATTTATTTTTTCTATGTTACTCCACCCTCTCTAATTTCTAACTATGCAAGCATTATGATCTTATACAATTAAGAAAGAAATTTGTGTCCTTGATTAAAGGAAATGTATAACTTTGTGTCTCTAGTTTATTATTATTGTTTATTTATTTGATTGTTGTCTTCTTATAATTTAATGTGGACCTACTCTGGTTAATGCATGTGAATTTTGTAAGTCTACTCACAAAATTTACCCTCTCTCTATTTCTCCTACTCCCCTTTACCTCTCTTCCAAGAAAATTCTTCCTTGTACATTGTACAAGCACTTTGTCATAGGTTTAATGGAGTATTCATATGTGATCCCTAACCTAATGTTCACCCCGCATTTTTTAGGTAGTTTACATCCAATAATTGAGCCTCCCCATACCCAAGAAGGAGGGTCTTACCCATATGAATGTTGGTTAGAACCCATAATCTACACTATGAACAAATTATTTCACCAACAGCTTTTAGTGAAATCTAATGGGGAAGATCTTCCCTTTGTGCACCCTTAAAAGATCTTTGAAAATACAAAAAAATATTCTAAAACCCATAAAAATTAGAAAACTAAAAATACCAAAAATACTATCTGAATGTGCTTAAGCCCTGTTGAATCCCATTGAAAAATCTGCATTTTCTGGTCACATTCATATCTTAAATCCTATAAAATGACAGAAAGAATATATATGAGGGATAATCGAGAAAGAGGCTTAATTATTGGACATTCAAAGAGAAACAACAAGCCAACTTTAAGATTATCATTATCTAAATAGCAAGGAAAATTGGTCAAGAGTACTTTCCTAAATTTGATCCTAACTTTCCTCTTGAATATCTTGTTTAAGAACCCCTTGAGTAACCAATTGCAGCACCATTAGATATCATTCCTCCAGAAGAAGAAGAAGACGAAGAAGCAGAGGAAGAAGAAGAAATAATGGTTACACTTTTTCCATGGGGACAAAATACCATCCCCTTATCCCTACCTCCTCCATTACATGAGTTGCCTAAAGGGTCTAGGAATAACTTTTCTAATTTCAAAGGAGATGGGAAACAACATCCAAATGATCATAGTGTTACATTCATCACATATTATGGTGTATTGGGAGTTGCATATGATGATGTCTCGGTTTATCTATTGTGGATTCACCGTAGGAAGTCTGCTACTAATTGGTTTTATCACTTGCCACAAATATCAATCATAAATTGGGTAGACATGAAATCAAATTTTGAGGAAAAATTCAAGCCTATTGAAGATTCTCATGCCCTAGTTACACAACAGATGTCGATTGAAGAAATTATCACATGAACCAATGAGGTACTTTGTTGCTAAATTCAATAAGCTGCTCTATAAAATTCTAGAGTTTGCAAGACGTATGGAGAACAACCGGTTAAGATTTTTCACCAATGTTTAAATATCAAAGGTCAAACTCATGTTGAGAAGAAGTCAACCTACTACTCTAGATGAGGCCCAAGATCTTTCTATAGATGTGGAAGATGATCTCTTGATGTCTAGGAAATTTAATGGGGGTGAGCAAGGGACATATCTCAAAGCTCAAGTTTTGGAGCTATAGATTCTTTGATGCCAAAGCTTGCTAATGATTTATTTCCTCTCAAGAAGAACCTTTATTAGAATACCCTATACAAGGAAATTTCAAGGAAGAACTTACCTAAAAAGAAAATAATTTTTGGCTTTGGACCTCATAGAATTTCTCTTGAGGCTCCACTTGTGAATGTTGCTTGTGTAACCAGATCAGATGATGAAAATGAGAAGAGGTTTCTTCAAAAATGAAGGCAAAGAAGGTGATGTTGGAATAATAATCACTAAAAGGGTGGGTGAATCAATGAGCCTTAAAACTTTCATTCACATTCACTTTAGCATTCATCAATTATCATTAACCATTAAACATGCATTCACCAAGAAACATAATCATACACATGAGAAAATGAACACAAGAACACAAGTACACCAAATTTAAGTGAGAGACCCTTAAAAGAAATATAAACCACTAAAGAAAATATTTATTACAAAAATGATTCAAATTTAGTTGAGCAACCCAATAAGGAGCACCACCCCACAGGAGCGCCAACCCCTAGATTTAGTAGAGTGCCGACCCTATAAAGAGCACTAACCCCTAGATTTAGTAGAGTACCAACCCTAAATGGAGGCACGAACCCCAAATATGACTCAACACCAAATAATCCACCTAAAAAAATCAGATCTGGAATGTTGCCACAACAACTGATGATGACACCTATTAAGCTCTCCTTCCTTGATCTTTTCCCTCTACGGTAACTCACTCAAGAACTTCTTCACCAAGTTGATTAGGTCATCTGAACTGTCTATCCAACAACAAAACACCCTCTAGAATATCGTGAAATCATATCTTCCCTCTCTTTATGGTCACAAATACCCTTTACACCTCTTTACTCTGTCATCTTACTCACACTTTCTCATCCTCTCTTAACACACACAAATAAGCCTTCTTACCTTGCTTATATACATGAGTTAAGATTGAACATACCATCAAGGTCAGCCTTAATAGTTCAAATAACATTAAAAAGCATGATAACATCATAATAACATTATTTGTACACCTCCTAAGGTTAGAAATAGCATGTACACACTCAAATTCTCTATTAGGACCCAATTAGGCCTAATACACTCAAACCCCTCCCTCTCCCAAAACCAAGTCAACTTGGGCGAACTGGCCTTAAAAAAATTTAAACCACTTATAATTTTTTTATAATTATACTATCAATCTCCAAAAATCTTGTAATCATCTTCACCATCATATTATGTCATGAAACCACCATCGACTCAGCAATCCTCACTAGGTCTATAACCTACAAAACTAGTCCTCAAAGATGAAGTTCAAAAAGTACCAAAACACTTCAACCATGCAAGTGTTACACATAGATGGAAATATCCTAACCTCGTGGTCATCACCAAATTCATAAGACACCACTGCTTGGACTGTAAGTTCCCAAGAACACCTCTACAACCAAAATCATCAAAACTGTCAAAAATTGCCCCAAAACCAGTCTTGCAAAATAGACCTCTACATACCTCCTAAGGTCTCAAACGTGATCTAAAACCACTACATACATGTAGAATGACTTCCCATATTCCTCAAACTTCCATTTAATCAATTGATCCAATGTAAAACTTGAGATTAAACACAACTTCTTCATAAACATATAATTTGTTGTGGGGTCCACGCACTTGCAAGACACCTAAATGCTACTTGGAGAAAGATATAGGAATCCTATACAAAATCCAATCATCATGCTAGCAAATCCAATCCATTTTGGGTATGCATGAGAAATTTATTCTCCATCGCTACTTAACTGTGGTTTAAGGAGGGTTTTAGACCACCTTACCTTCTTAACGATTGTTCATAAATATCTGCCCCTAAAATCAAAAACTAATTCTTGGAATGTCATCTTAGGACAATTCCCCAGCTACCATGAAGAGATTGGACCACCATGCAGACTTCACATGCGCCAACAACCATCAAACAAGCCATCTCAAGATGGTTTTCTCACTTTCTAAGAACTCGATAGAGAGAGAAACATAATATCTTTATTCTTTATTCAAAATAACACTTGAAACTTCACTCAAACCTTTAGGACAACCTGCTACACTTTTCCCAATGCTCACCTTTGCATTTCCAAGATGAAATCTTATTTTATCACCTCATTTGGCCACCCAAGACTTAAAAATAGGTCCAGTGCGGACCTATAAAACATTTCCATATCTTGTAAACATGCTCTTAAACACTTAAGAGTGTCCTAACACCTCATCCTCATGCTCTCCATGCTTAGAAAATACATAAACATCTACTACACACCTAACATACCACCTACTCTTTCATGTATGCTAACTAGGCTACCTTACCAATCATCTTGACCATGCTTGCACCATCAATGCTGACCACCTCATGACTTCATCACTCGTTACCACACAAAGATCATTTCAAACACTTCATGACACACTACAACATTCTTATATCACTACAACTATCACTATAATACCTTTACACCACTCCTACAAGCCATCACACCTACTCAAGACACCATGCAACCTCATCAAGTAACACAACACGACATCAATGACACTACCAATTAACCTTCACATTCCTTACTCCTTTTGATGTCAATGACACCCATTAACATCAATGAAAACACTAATTTCTAACATGTGAGTTGTTGGTTGAATAAATTGGATCTACAGAGGTTAGTTTCCTTGAATATACACCTTCTTCTCGAAGATGAATATGAAGATTTTGTAGCTGATATGAACAATCATTCTTGTGTTATTTTTACACGATAAAAAACTCTAGAAAAGGAAAAATCATCCAAGCATGAAGAGAAGGAGAAATAGTACCCTCAACCGGTGACTCTACTACTAGAAAAAATAGTAACTAAGAGAGGTTCTCCACTTCCTCCATCCTTGGAATTAATCAGGAAGAATTCTGAAGCCACGTCTCATCACAAGGCATCTTCTAATCAAGGTAAGTCAAGTACTTCCACCTCTTCTAAAAATGATGATTCCACTTCTACACATCAAAAAAGCAATGAAAAATCCAACTACTTCCTCTAGGTCAAATCAAATTGTCCCAAGAATTCCTGTGAGCACGAGAGCTCTTCCCCCGCTTTGATATTATTGACCATGTGAAAAAGGCCAAAGTTCATATCTTTGAATCAGAATACTTGCAAACTCATCCTGAATAGTTTGATAATCTAGTCAAATTTATCAAAGGTGAAAGTTCCAAATCTAGTATGTCATCCACTTCCAAAGGCTTACTTCCCACACTGAGAAAATTTGAAGAAAAATTATTTTAGCCTCTACCTCATCATCTACTAAAAAATTGAACCTTTCTATGTTTCTTCATTGATCAATGAGTACCTTAGGAAAATTTTAGTGGCAAACTTTTTGTAAACTCGCGAATATTTGGGTTTTTGGAAATTGGAAATGGCAGATTTTTAGCGGTAGGTTTCGCCTAATTCACTAGAAATTCTGGCCGATAGGTCCTTAGTATGGGTCATTTCACCTAGTATTTACACATATAAATGAACTTATGCATGTAATTCTCCAACATTTTGAATCAACATGTGCACATATTCACCAAAGTATACTACAGTCTATTATATATAATGCCTAGGTATCTGTATAATACATATACAATCTGTCCAACCTTTTTGCAATCTTTGCCACTGAAATTGAACATCAACCCATCCAACCTCTACCGGTCAGAATATAAGCTTTGCCTTGCCCAACTCAAATCCATCTAACTACAACTATAATTCATCTATCTCGTAAAAGTGCAATACGTCCAAGCCGATCCATCCACCCACCATAGTAACTATAAAATTTCCAACAAGGCACCTAATCGATCATCGTCTAACTATTAGCCATCCAACTGCTAGCCATCTAATCATGTTAACCATCCAATGTTAGTGGTCCGATTGCATGCAACAACAATCCGTCTAACACTAGTTGTCCTTATGCTAGCCATCGACTTAATACCCAACTACTAGTCATCCTACCCCAATTCGTTCAAAGGTGAGTTGTCCGACTTATTTGTTGAACCTCGGACATGTCTATCTTTATTTGGTGACATATCCATGGATTCTAGAAAGTAGGGTAAGAAGGTTACAGCCAATTCAAAAAGTGTACCAAGACATTGTTTGGCTATTTTGGAAACTCACAAAAATTAAGGTTGTGTCTGGATCTGCTGAAAATATCGGTATGTACTATTTACAGTTTACTAATTTACATAATTTTATAATTATATTTTTCATACTATTTTTCAAACTCTTTGCACTCTTGTTTTATGTTTATTCAGTGGTATTAATAATATAAATAATTAATATTATTTCTATAACACTTTTATAAAATTATATGCAGACATTTCTCAAACACCTTCACAAACTAATCCATTTCTAGATGTCGATGATCCTTTATATGTTGAGGAAAACATTCCTTCCCTTGATGACATCGAACTAGAAGAAGATTCATCAAATTCTCATCCAACACCAACAACATAGGAAGCTTCTACTCCAATGTCTATTTCCGAAAAGGATACATGAGGATCAAGATATTCCTGTTGAGAACCCAGATGCACAAGTTGAAGTCGAAGAACATAAAAAAAAAAATCTATCAGAAGAAAGAGGAAAAAATTGATAATAGGAAGGAAATTCAAGTTCGATTGTGTAGCCAAATATCATTTTATTGAACTTGTGGAGCCAAAAAATGGTAATGATATTCCAAATCAATTTCAATGTAAAATATGTAGTTCGAAACAAGGGAAGGATCACACAATACAACTCAAACTAGACACCATTGAAAAACATTGTGGGAAAATATATATTTCCTAAAATCAAAAGGATGGGAGCATAGTAAGATCTCATAAATGGAAAAATGCAAAAGACTGTTTGCATGTAAAATACATAGAAGAATATGAAAAAGAACAAAATTGTTCAAAAAATCTAAATGAAAAAGGTGGAACAATTGTAGCAAAATTGAGAAAATATATAGAGACTGAAATGCATGCCAAAATTATTCAATTTGCTATTGTATTCCATATATTGAAAAAGGAAGACCCATTTCAAATTTCTTAGAAAATAAAATTTTGTATCAAGTTATTGGTTTACAGAATGTTCCTCAATCACATTGGTCAGATACCAGTGGCTAGGAAATTGCAAAATGTCTTACTCTGGTAGAAAAGGAGGATTTGAAAGAGTCTATTCAAAAGGAAAATTTTATTTCCCTTTCAATTGATGAGGTTACAACAATGGACAATACTTCATGGGTTTGTATTCATGTATACACATTTGCAAATGAAGTAAGAACTCCCCATCTCTTAGCTAGTTCATAAAATGAGTGAAAATTACAATTCTGAAAAACATTTACAAATTGGTGGTGTCAAGTCTGAAGGATATTACAAGTATGGATGATTTTTCCATTGCAATGAAGTTAGTTTGTGTTGGAATTGATGGTGCAGCTGTAATGAAGGGGGTAGAAATGGTCTTTGTGTATGACTATAAACAATTTTTTCCCCCTATATGATTGCAATTCATTACATAGATCACCTAGTGAATCTGACCTACAAAATTGTGAGCACATTCAAAAATGTTGCTAAAGTGGAGGAGCTGATCTGTGATTTGCATGCTTATTATTCTAGCAGTCCAAAGAGATTTTTAGAATTTCAGAAATTTGTAATTGGATTGACAGATGGGAAAAAGCTTCTCAAATATGTAGATACCAGATGGATTTCAATGTATGAACCTGCTTGTAGAATATTTGAAGAATATCCTTCATTGACAGGTTTTATGTATAAATACCGCAGGGATGTAGATAAAGATAAATATTTGTTGTACCATCTAACAGACATTGAAACTTTACTCACACTTGTTAGCATATACAAAGAGAAGAAATAATATAGAAGGCAAACTGCACTATCCAAATGACACGAGGCATAGGTTTATTTATTGAGAAGAGCGATTCTGACTATCATTTGGTTATCAATAATTGCTTGGGCTATACATCTTTATTCTATATAAAGTGTTATATTTTAACACCCCCTCTTAATGACAAAACCGGAAACAAGACAAAGTTTGTCCCAAAATTTTACAAATTTCCTAAAGCCTATATGTTTAGTCATTACATCTCTGAGACTATGCCATAAGTTGTACTTTAAAATCAGAATTCCATGAGTGTGTTTGCGGTTGTCGTATGAAGAAGAACCGCAAAACAAAAATATGGTCCCATGAACAAAATATATGGCAAGTGGTCCATTGGTTCTGTTACGTGATTCATTAACCAGTGATGAATCACCAATCGTTGATAGTGTCAGCCCCATCTCTAGAGTGCTGAAATTAGAACCTCGAAGATGTGGATTGAAAAATCTATTATAGGCTTGTATAGCCTATTGGAGTCTTTATAAAGACTCAATTATCCTATAATCAAAGTCACCTCGATCACATCCTTGCACCACCATGTAGTGCTCATCCAACTTTTTCAAGAAGAGAAATGTGACCATTTGTGCAGTAGGAGTTAGAACCAACTCCACAATAGTAGGAGAAATAACCATCTCCGTCTTAGCAGTGGTCTCCGTCTTAGCAGTGGTAGGAGTGAGAATCAACTCCTCATCTATTTACTCATCTATCCTCCTCTGTTGGGAAAGATTCTTCACAACACAATGAGAAAACTAGTCATGCTCTATTGTCCATCAAGAAAGGACCTTTGAGTGAGTGGTTGGGCATGCCATCTCACCATGCATTGTTAGCGCATTTAGAATAGTGGAGTATCCGTCCACAATAAATTTTTCTTTAGGATGAGGAAATCCATCCTCCCGTACATCTGGTATAGTGGATATTCCCTCCACAATAATTGCATGTAGGTTAACTATATCCATGTCGGCAGATTTGTGAGGAATTTCGGTCTCATGCACATCACGAATGGTGGAGCTTTCCTCCACATGTGCATTCATGTTGATCGTAGCTAGATCAACAAGCCGATCTTGACCACCTTCCCCAATACCAAGGGAAATTATTTGTCTTTGTTTCACATCAGAGACAACACACTTCTTTCCACATAAATCCATAGAAATATTGGGATTTTCATTCAATTGTCAAATAGATAGAAGATTATTTTGTAAAGAAGGTACATAGCTAAAATTTCGTGCCAACAATTTATGAGCATTATTCAATACAATGCATATATCTCCTATCCATTCTTCTACAAGTGATTTTCCATCAGCTAGTACTACTGATTCAAAACAGATATTTATAGTAAATGAAACATACCAATCCTTACGACATGAAAAGTGTGCGACGCCTTGAGAGTCAATGATCCAAAGAACTAGTACCACCATCATTCGAGCATGATGTCGTAAGACAATAAAGAGAATGCTCATCATCCGAATCTCGTCCTTCTATAATGCTACCACATGTTCCTCATTACATGGCTTTTTTACATTGCGAAATATTATACTTCCACTTCCGGCAATCCTTGTTGAGGTGCCCAACCTTGTGACATAATAACATGTGACACAGTACCGTGGAAGACTCACCCAGTTAACATTTCCAATTTCCCTTTGGTAGTGACAAGAGAAATCTTTCAATGGTCACAATTAGATTCTTCTGAAGTTGTCTCCACTCCTTTTGCAACAGGTAAGAACTCACCTTGTCAAACATGAGTGTTTGAATTTCAGCCATTAAATTGAGTGCCTCCACAAATAACTCATACGAAGAAGGTAAGTTGTTCAAAACCAGAGCCACCATATCATCGTCATCTACCTTTTTGTTGATGGAAGATAACTGGTCTCGAGAGGTATTTCATCCGAAGTAGGTGCTCGGACAACTATCCACCTTGTAAATTTGTGGAAAAATATATTCTTTAGGCATAAAACCCGACTCTTCTCTAACGTTTTATATTTACCATTCAAACTAGCCCACAATGTGCCTGCTACAGTAACATTCTGCACTTCCGGTATCATATCATCCGACACCGATAATTTGAGAAGCAATAACACTTCCTTATGATGTTTTTCATAATCCTCCAAGTTCTTTGTTGGTCGAATTTCATCACCCTTGATTATTTTATCACAATCACAAAACTCCGCGACCGACAGTTAAAATCTTATGACTCCATACGTTAAAATTATTTCCGTTAATTTTTGTGTCTTCAAAAAAGTCAAGTGTGAAATATTTGCCATTTTATTATTCCAAAGTAATGGAAAATAATAAAATAATAATTTGCCCCACACTTAATAAAATATCTTTTTCCAGCAAATATATTTAATTAATTTAATTTCTCCAGCATATAGTATGAATACCTTTGTTGAAAAAATAATATTATTTCAGTATTAATTCACCGACCTTTCAAAAAGGAAGCATAGAAAATAATTACTGCTTTGACACAATACGACTTTAGAAAATTCTAACGCAGATTTCTCTTTCTCCCCACGCAAGCTCAGAAACACTTCACGATTGTTCACGTTTTTGTTCCTTTCTTCACACAACTCAGCATATGGTGAACTGGTCACGTTTTTCTTTCATTTCTCCCACACAACTCGAGGCTCCATAATTTGTGACAGCCTTGGCCACGATTTTTGGTTGTTCATATGTTCTTCAACCCACGACTTCACCAAAAACTACTGTATTGTCTTCGAACTGAGTCACAATTTTGTGCAAAAACGACTGTGTTTTTGCCCTTGTCTGCCCACGTTTTCCTCTTTTCTTCCCTCGTGAATAGAACCATGAGTTAGGCACTCAAACCATGAATTTGCTATGCTCCTTGTGACTGGTAAATGACTTGCACGATTTATATGTCCTTGGTTTTCCCATTTTTTAGTTCATACCTCTTGGAGGCTTCCTCAAACTATGAACCTTGGATGCTCGATACCAATGTTAGCATATGCAAAGAGAAGAAAGAATACCGAAGGAAAATTGCCTTTGTTCAAATGACACATGCAAAGGTTTTGTTTATTGAGAGGAGCAATTACATTTAGTTACAACTATCATTGGTTATCAACAAGCTGATTGGAACCGTACATCTTTATTCTATATAAAGTGATATATTTTAACAACACTATGTGGTATTTTTCCTATGTTGAAGGAGATAAATGTTTTGATGAAGCATGCGCAAGAGCGTTGCATCTACATAATAGACTTCATAAGACTAAGAAAACGTGTGTGCTTGAGTCTAGATAATTTATATTTATTAGATGGAATTTTTCAGGGTCCTATTTTTGAAATATGGAATGCATTAACAGACCTTAAGAATCCAAGTTGCTTCTTAAAATTCAATATACATGATCATCTATGTATAACAACACATGGGAAAGAGATACCACTTCATACTTTTCATAAAAGAGTAGATTTGGTTGGGTCAAAAATGGAAGAAGTAAGAGTGACACGTAATTTATATGAAATAGTATTATGTGACACTCGAAATAAATTGAAAAATATTTCTCAATATTTATCTACAGAGATCCATGAAAGATTCAAAAGGATAAATTACTTAAAGCAATGGGAGTTGTCAATCCATAGTTTTGGAATACAACTAGAGGCACACTTCAAACATCCATCAATTACTTTATTTATCAAATACATGACTAGTCTAATGGACCATTTATATAAGTGTGAAGAGATAAACAAAGTTTCTATCAAAGGTATTTTACAAAAAAAGTTACTTAGTTCTCAGTCAATTGATTTTGCTACCACTATGCTAGAGCAATTTCAGTTTCTAGACGAGCCAAATGAAAATGGTTCCATTAGAAGACTTTGGAAGAATATTTATTCAAGTAGTATTTTATGAGAGGATTTGAGTGAGTATATTCAACTATATGAACTTTTTCAAACAATGATTCTGGGTTTTGTCAAAGATGAGAGGGTATTCAGTGCATTTTCCTTTGTAAAGTCAAAAGTTTGAAATAGATTGGATAGGAATTTAGAAAGTTTTCTGAGATTGTATGTATCTAGTTACTTTGTGGAAACTTTTCCTTATGAGAGAGAACTTGCATTATGGAATTCACTCATAGAAAGAAGAGGATTGATAACATTCTGACTGATCTGGGGATCTAAACACATCCACCAAACATGCTTCCGATTTAGTTGAATTCTATGACACAAATGAACATGTTGCTCTAGGATTGTTTCAATTGCTAGAGTTCTAATTTCTTGTATACATTGTTGACACTATTGAAAATGATTTGATGTATTGATATATTTCATATTCATTAATGATAATCAATTGGTCTTAATAGACTATTTTTTTACTTGTAACAAATTCATTTTTATATTTTGTTTTATGATTGAAATAAAGACTGATTTATTTGGATCCATCTATGTGATTATTGATTAATGTTTTACATCTGCATGAAACATAAATATTTTTAAACAAACACAAACTAAGCATCTTAAACCATGCTTTATTGTTTACATATCCAAATAGTAACATAAAAACCATTCACAATAAGCAAAAATCTAATTACAAGTTTGCATATTAAATTGTTGAAAACTTTCAATAAATGTGATACAACAATAAATATAGTTCCAATTCAAAATTAGTCTTGTATTCATTCTATCAAGTGGTGGATTAATTTATGAAGACATGCATCTTTTCATAAAGCATTGTCAGCCAATACAATTGCAAAATTGTGGGTTGTAAATGGTTTTCAAAGCTTCCGGGAAAGTTTTGTCATATAAGAACACATTATGAGGAATCCTCTTTTTTTCCTATGATTTTGAATCGAGTTTTCTTACATCTGCGACAAGGAATAAAAAAGAAAAAAATGGCTGGCCACTATCTTTTAATTCATACGCCAGTGTCAGAATTGTGACAACACACATATCACATGGTGAAACTAACTTTTTTAATTTTATGTTGCAAGGGAAGCTTGAACTTTTTCTTGCACAATAGGTGGATTTTGCTCTATTTGTATAGTGCTCTCTCTATAACTCCCGATACCTATAAATCTGCTGCTGCATTATTGATATTTTGAAGAATATTCTGCTCCTCCCTCGCAACATCTCTTGATGACAAAAGTGATGGATCAACATCTGTCTTTTCCTTCAGTAAGATTTTTGGATCCATCTTATGCTCCTTGATTATCCTTTTCAATGTATTATTTTGTTTATTTAATAATAAAAGTTTTTCCTTCAACTAGTATAAATGCATTCAATATTTTTGCGCATTCTTCAAATGTGCATCAAATACAACTACTTCTTTCTTTAAATTTTCATATTTTGCCTACAAAACAGAAATAAAAATGTATTAGTAGTCTATTAGATAAGTCTTAATAATTTATTGCAATGCTCATAATATCACGATTTTGCATGTAAAAGATGACATACCACAACTTTCTCTTTTTTTGCATTTACTATTAAAACATAGTTTATGTTATTATCCCATTTATCGTAGTACACCTAGGATTCGCATTAAGATTCTCCAACTTGTTTAACATTATGTCCAAAATATCATCATCATAATCATTATTATAAAAATTGTTCCTGATTGAGCTTTGTTTATCAAAATGTCAAGCCTTCTCAATTGGCTCTCTATGGCAGTGAACAATGAATGCCTTTGAGCGTGATTATGGTATCAAGTATTTATTTATTTGATCAAAAAAATTTCCCTTCTCTCCCAAGTGCGCATTCTGATTCCACGTCAGACATAATAACTTCCTAAATTCTGGTTCCCATATTATTTGATATCATATTTTTGAAGGAAAAATATGTCTTCTGATCATATGTGAGTAGATTTTTACATAGAGGAGGAGGAAAGTCTATTATTTTCAACACATTTGACTGTGCTTGTGGTTGAGGAGGTGGGCTAGATTATATCATATTATGCATGCCAAAATACTTACCCTTCTTTGTGTCACCACTATCAAAACCCAAAACTCGTCATTGAGGTCGATCTGGTTTAAAATCTGGGTGTCAGTCATGCTTTGAAGACACCACCTAGTGAAAAACCAAGAAATTTTGAGGTTACTAGATAAACTATTCCTGCAGAATCTACAGGAAAACTTATATTCTTTCCTACAAATTTTATTATTGTCTGAATAGTATGTGTCGGCGGTACTAGAGGCCTTTTTGCAATCTACTGTGAAGGTCTATTCACTATAAGAAGAAAACTATAATGTATTAGAAAACTAATCAATAAATATTTGCAAGTAAACAAAAGATGCTAAATATTATTAATTATACAATACCTTGCATGCTTGGAGATGTGACGACTCAATTTTGACACTGAGAATGAGTTTGATCGATTTCGTCAAACTCAAAACTTTCTAAAAACAAAAAATGTAGAAATATTAAAATATTGTACCACTTACTATTAACTTAATTAATTATTATAAAGAGTAAATAATAATGTTTATACCGTAGAGAAGTGTGATGGCATAGAAGATAGGAGTAGTGGAGCTATTAACCCCTTAGGTATTTTTGACAAGGAAATCGTATAGGGTTTAATTTCTTTGAATCCATATCAGAATCAACGAGACCTTGCGAGGGGCTTTACCTAAGCAATAGCTTCCTTATGAGATATTACAGCCATAATTCTTCTCTGCAAAATATAAAATTACTATTAGTATTGCATTCAAAAATAAGTAATCGATATAATGTGAAAATTAATTGTTACATGTTGTTCTTCAAGAGAGAGACCAATCATTTTGTCATTAATTGCAATTAGAATTTTTTTGTTCTATAATTGGTGGAAAGATTCTTGATAGAAAGCAAGTAGATAATTGGCAAAAGAAAAAATAATATTGGATTTATTGAATGTATTCATATTGGAAAGGGCATTGTTGACATCTATTTTAATTTGATTGGACAAATATGTGCACCAATTGAATTGTTGCCCCAAGTGTACGCAATATATATTGAACTGCCCAAAGAGGAATGTTTGTGGATCTACCCTGCAACACAATCCTGGCTTGAAATAGAGATATCATTGCAAGAAATTTTTGTAATGCCTTGTATAACAAGGCCTCTTTTGGAATGATTAGCGGGGAGCTACAACCAAGATTCATTTTAATACCCCCTCCCAAAAGTCATTCACACCGTTGTAGGCAAAAGTGTGAAAATGGGTTTCGTGATGACGAAAGGAATTCGTTTTCCAAAAAATTGTGGAATGTGGTTTTTATTGAAAGTCTGAATGACAATAGCAAAAATTAATGTTTATGTTACCGACTAGCAACACTTGTCGGTCTTTACCAACTGGTAACCCTTTTAGTGTTGTTGACAGGTAACACTTTTTGGTGTTATTAGCCGGTAATAATTTTAAGTGTTACCGTCGGTAACATTGGTTGGTATTACCATTTGGTAACACTTTTTAGTGTTGTCTCTCGGTAACAATATGTGGTGTTGCCGTCCGATAATGTGTGATTGGTATTGTCACTAGTAACACATGACAAAGGTGTTGACAACAAAAATAACATGACAAATTTTACGGGTGGTAACGTGTGTTTGGTGTCCTGGATAGTGACACGTAATTTTCTCCGACATCTAATACAACATGTGTCTTCCTCATTTAATACACTTTCCTCTCCTATATATATAGCCATCCCCATTCATTTTGTCCCATTTTCACTGTAGGTTTCTCTGAAATGGAGTTTTCATAGAGTTCCAACCTTCATGTTTGCTTCCAGTCTTCCAGTATTAGGGTCGATCATCAAGATTCAAGGTGAAGGCACATTTGTCATCATATACATGTATCTTAATCTACAATTTTCAAACCTCTTATTTTATCAAGCAATCAACGTTCAAGAATAATGGCCCCAAGGAAAAAAACCATTAAACTAACTTCCTATGTTTACAAAACATTTTATATCCCCATTTGTTGCAACTACTCCAAGACCCTCAAATATTTAACCAATCCAGTTGGATTGGTAGCTCAGGGTTGTGTGGTCTTATTTACATGCTCCAATATCGACAAAGAGCACATTACTAAATAATTTAATGTAAATGTATAATCATTCTGATGGCACATTCGTAGTTCAATTACCCTCCCACAAATTTATCATCAAAATAACACCTGAAGACATTCATCATAGAACATGCCTACGCCATCAAAATGCATCACCTGTAACCTCCAAATTCATTCTTCTTGATGAGAAAAAAAAATTAGAGTCTCATTACAATCTCTCTGTTGAGGTTGAGGTAAATAATCCAGCCAAAAGAGGCATTAACTCTCAATCTATCAAAGACCCCTTTCTCTTAGCCGTGGTGGAATTTTTCCAGTCCTATATCGTGTTACAGGGAAGATACACTGAAATTCCTCAATGGGAAATGCACTACCTTCTTCAAACCATTGTCGGTGTTAGATTCGATTGGTGCACATATCTAGCATCAAAGATTTGTTCTGATCTTGACAAGGCCAAAATCAATCCTACTGCAGTTATTTGTTCTTCTTGTTATGTTCTTGCTTTATATTATGAGGTTTTTTATGGACTCAAATCCACAGCTATTCCAACTTCTCTTCACGAGAAGATGGAAAAACATGGAATTCCTATTGACCAACAGTTGGTGAGTATTTTATTTTAAAAGCATTTAATCTTGATTCCTTTCAAAAACAAAATCATTGTTAAATTAATTCTTGTATTGTAAATATGTAATCTATAATTTTATTTTAAACCAATGAATAGGTCAAAGAAAGCGAAACATTGGAACACCATCAAAAGGTAGTTCACTCGCATAACCTTGTTGGGCCTGAGGGGTCTGGTGACAACAATACAATTGATGTCTCCGAGTCTAATGACTCTTTGGCTCCAAAGTCAAGACTAGACAAATGGATGCATGGTTTTTTAGATTCGTCACGCTCATCCCAATCCCATAGTAAGGAGAGAAGTAGAAAGCACTCTTCTTCTATCCAACAACTAAATCAAGGTTTTATGTTTTACATACTACACAATGATCAATTGTTTTAATTTTATTTAATTATTTTACAGAGTAATGATATTAATAATCTAAAATGGTTAGTGAAACTAAAAGTGTAGACATGCATGCACACCCAAGATGTATTATCTACTAATGTGACCACATCAATCGACAAAGCAATAAAATTTGCATTTTTACCTTCTCTCTAAAATAAATGATTCCTATTTCTCCCATAGACTTTGCCATCTCCCACGCACTGGTATCTGACCAGTGTGTTGTTGGAATATTTGGAAATCCATTAGATTGCTAAAATGTCTTATAATCAATCAAATTTGAAATTGGTCTACCATTTTTTAAAATGTGAAATATTGTTTTGAATTGAATGAGTTTTTCTTGAAGACTTACATCAGTAGATTTTTCAAATCTATCCTTTATAGTTCCACCTTTCTCAACTAGGTCCTGAAGATGTTTATGATGATTATCATATTTTGCAGCATATCTCATATGCAAACAATATTTCTCATTTTTCCATCTAGTTGTTTTTAGAACTGTTCCATCATCTTACTTTTTAGACTTGTATATCTTCCCATGATGTTCTCTATTGTATCAACTTCAATTGCATTTTGTGATATCTGCCAAGTTTCCAACTATAGATAGTACATCTACATTTTGTAGGAGTATCAATATTGTTCTCGGGTTCAATGAGTGGATATTTGTTTGACCATTCAAATTTATAAGTCCTTCATATAGTCCACTTCCCACTCTTATGTTTCGATGTGAGCGTCGGAATGTTTATTAGAAGTTTGATTTGGACGGGAAATGGGATTATCGATCTTGTCAAGTTGAATTGGATTACTTTGGTGATAGGAAATTTCATCCGGAGTAAGGTCAATGTTAGGGTTTTCTATATTTGAGAGAAATTGATTTGCTTACGGGTTCCTTAAGTAAATCAAAAAAATAAAGTAACATTATCATAGTAGAAATTGGTTTGCTTACCTCTCGTCACTTTGGGGTTACTTTTGGCTGATTGAAATATTTTGAAATGTCCATATTGTGTTTTTTTTTCCTTAACGTTGATTTCTTTTCTCATTTGTAACAGGGGCCATCGAATGGATGATTTTGAAGTCTACAAATGTGACAAAAACATAGAACTTTAAAATATTGAAGGCAACAAATTTGTACCCAAACATAAGCCAACACAACTTAAGGATGACAGATGATAACACAACCGATAACTTGAATGTTAAAGGAATATGTAGGATGGCTGAATAACATAGAGTTACCAGGTTAGGTATCTGATTAACTATTACCATTGAAAATAGATATATTTATTCTTGGTTGGTAACACATATATACATTATTCGGAAACACATATATACATTCTTGACCAGGTAACATGTATATTTATTACAGTCAAGAATAAATATATACATTACCATTTGGTAACTCATATATACATTCGGATGGAAACAAATATAGTTGTTACCATTCGGTAACACATATATCTATTGTCGTTCGATAACACATATAAATGTTACCGAAACATAACACTGATACATGTTGTCAGTCGGTAATACTTGCACATTTGAATTTTCATCCATCAAGACTCATCGCAGAATTTATTGTTGAGCGGTAACACAAATAATTGTTATTGTCCGTCTACAAAAAATAATGGTTAACCTTGCTAGTCTATAGACGAGTTCTCTTTTTTTATTACCTCTTGAATCTCTTACTTTTTTCCTGAATCCTTTGGTTCGTGGTCTTATACTTTTGGATTATTCACACGCTTATAATGTAAAAAATAGGACTATACTATGGTGAATTAATCCTATATATATTAGAATGTTATAACATGAAGGAAAATTTACTAACATCAGTCGACCCTTGGCGAAATACGAAGGCAAAATTATATTCAAATTTTTTTAGGTCTTGTAAAATTTTGGTGAACACACTCTTTTGTACGGTGTTAAAAAAATTGCCATATTCAAAATTCAAAATTCCTTATATTTGCCTATTCATGAATATTCCATACCTTGTAATAATATTTTCCCATAGAAACTTGGATGTTGTAGTTGCTATATAATCATTTGTAGGTGTTGTTTTTACCCACTTTGTCACATAATCAATGCAAGTGATGATATAGCGCGATATATTCCTATGTGCGGCTGGTGAAATAGAACCCACAAAATCTATAGCCCATTTCTCAAACAGATTCTGCATTAATAATAGGTATTAACGACATGTCATCTCTTTGACTTGGTTTTCCAAGGCACTGAAAGTGATCACAAGCCTTGCAATATGCCTTACAATCTTTATATAGGGTCTCCCACCATAATCCAACAAGTAGAATTTTTCATGTAGTGGCATCACCTGCATAGTGCCCACCTACAATACCACCATGAGCCTCCTCCATAATATCTGAGCACTCATGCTCCAATACACATCGATGTAATACTTCATCTCTACCTAACTTGTATAGGTCATCACTGATCAACATAAAAGGTGTCGTGTGAATGGAAAGTTATTTCTTCTCTAAGGATTTCATTCCTTCTGGTGCCATACCTGTATGTAGAAATATAGCAATGTCCTCTAATTTTGATGGTGCACATTGTAACCTGTATAATTGTGCATTGGACATGGTATCTTCAATTGCATATGCATCTTCTCCGATCGTATTCGGATAGATGATCCACTCTGGAATTACTCTTCCCTAGTTTGACCACAACTATAAAATCAAATTCTTGGAATAAGAGTACCCATCAGCATATGCGCCCCTATAAAACAGGCTTATTTACAAAATACTTCAATACCATGTGATCGGTATAGAATAAAAATAGTGTTGCTAGCAGTCTTGTCTCGAAATTATGTACCACATAAATCATTGATAAAGCTTCGCACTCTGTAGTTATATAATTTTTCTTACCGTCAACTTTCTACTAGAAAAACAGATAGGATGATCCATAATACCTTCTCCAAGTGAGCCAACACTGCATTAATGGTCGTGCCAGAGGTGTCTACATGTACATGAAATGGTTGGTCCCACAAAGGAAAGTGCAAAATAGGCATTGTAGTAAATTTATCCTTCAATGTCTCAAATGCATGTTGTTACGGTTCTCCCTAGTAGAACATCCCTTTTCATTTTAGTAACTCCTCCACAAGTGCGACAACCTTAGCATACCCCTTTATAAATTTTCTATAATACCCAATATGACCCAAGAATTTGTGCACCTCACTTTGATTGGTAGGCTCTTCCAGGCGATAATGACTACAACCTTAGTTGGATCAACCAACAAATCATCCTTACAGATAATGTGCCCTAACAAAGTGCCAAATGGTGTAGCAAATATGCACTTCTTGATGTTCAAAAAAATACTCAATCATCTACATCTTTCAAATATCAAGCGCAGATTTTCACAATAAGCCTTAACAATTCCATACACTTTGTCCAATCATCTAAATAAACCTGTAAGAAGTTGTGAATAAAATCTCTGAATGCTTGAACAACTATGCGCAAAAATATAGTAGGCACGTTTTTCAGACCAAAAGGCATCAAAAGTATAGGAAAATTTGCCCCATTCAGTGATAAAATTAGTCTTTTTCTAATCCTCCTGTGCAATCCTACTTTTGATGATACCCAAAGAATCCATTTGTAAATGAATATATTTTGCGCCCTGCAATACCTTTTAGTATTTCCTCGGTGAATGGTGTAGGAAAGGGATCAGTCACACATGTAGCATTCAGCTCCCTGTAGTCCACATAGATCCTAATCCAACCATCCTTCTTGATATTGATCACCATTGGGCTAACCCATTCTGACTCATCCAGGGGCTTGATGATTCCAAACTTTAACATTTTTTCAATTTCTTCTTTGACCTTTTCGTGCAAGTTGGGGTTCATCTTGTAGGGTCTCTTTCTAACTAGTCGTGCACCTTCCTTAAGCTTGATCTTCATTTCTCCTAATGATTCATGAATGCCTTTGAGTTCATGGTATCCCCTAGGAAATAAGTCTTGATAATCTCGTAGTAACTCGATGATTTTTTCCACTTTAGAGTCAAACCAATATTCCCCATTTATGGCATCCTTAGGCTCATCATTTGACCCAATATTCACTTTCTTTATTTTCACAGCTTCATGATAGGCACATGTGGTCTTATCTACCCTATCCAAAACCTCACGCCTACCTGTTGAATGGTCTACATCTAGAGTTTCTACTTCTTCATCATCCACTAAGTAGACCATCTTGCCTTTTTCCTTCTCATGGCAAGCGCACTTAATTAGTATGAAATTTGTCTTTGTTTCTTTAGTAAAATGTGCTCCTAAGTATTTTTCATCAAATAACTCCTAAATGAGTTCTTTCATCTTGGAACTATCTCCCATAGTTAAGTGCATTATAAACCTTAATGCCTCTTCTATTGGAGGTTTAGTAGAGAAATAGTCTAACGGTTGGATCATTACTGCAATCAAATCCTACCAATTTCTAGTCTCTGTATGTATGGAGTTGCAAATATACATACAAAGAACATGTGTAGCCTCGTAAATTGGAATAAAAAATTTACACCTAGAGCGAAGGTGGAAAAGTTTCCTACCCCTCTCTCCAAAGTCTCTCACCTTTCTGCTTGAACATGGTGCTTTGAGCAGTTGATTACCATGATAATTACATATTTGAGTAGGTGAATTTCTCCTAGAAAGCGAGTAGAAAGAGCAATCCTGATTTCATTCCATCCTACAAGATGATCCTTTTGCACCACCCATCAATCTTTGTTCTCCCACATAGGGTATATGCTAGCATATTCCATCTCTCCAACTGGTCTATCCATTGTTCCTCCATGGCACGTAGAAACACCGTAGGATATCCTTCTCTAGTGTATCAAGGTACCGAGTTGTTAATTATTCTCTTGATACAACGAGGTCTACTATTCCACACAAATGTGTTCTTTACTTCACACCCTACCAACTCATAAGTACTATGAGCCCAATTATCGCAAGCAACACTTATATAATAGATTATGCATCTTCCCACTTGAAGGATTCCTTCTTTAGATGGCTCAAGCACCTCTGGGTCCCAGATGGCACATACATAAATCCTATTTAGATCTTCCTCACTCAAAGGCTCAACATAGGGCACAAATTTTCCATATGTTAAAGGGATAATAATTTTTCCTCATTATTTTCAAAGCTGATATAACCCTTGTTGAAAGAAAGATCAGCATTATTTGCATAGCACCAAGGGCACCCAAGTAGATTTGGGAATCTATCCACCTCTGTAAATGCCAAAACCTCAAAATCCCCAGTGAACTTGGATCCTTGTATGGTAATAGATGCATCTTTTAAAACTCCGATGGCGGTGACTTTAGTTCGGTTAACCATGAATAGTACATTCGAAGATGGCTGCATGATGGGGGTCTCCCATTTATACCCATGCATCTAAAGTAAGAACATTAACTTCCACACCCATATTAATCAATATATTACTCAAAATTCATCCATCCACAATAGCATTGAGTGATTTCTTTTTTTCGTAGTCTAACATATGAGGGGAAGATTTGCATGCAATATTTTTCGTCGAATCTCAATACTTGCTCACGGAGTGTTTCCTTTTAGCCAATTCCCTAACAATGGAAAGATATTCTCCTGATGCAACATCTTGCACACCCCTTTTAAGTCATACATATTAGATTGGACCATCTCTGCTACTTTATTTTGCTCCATCTTATGTGATTTCCCCTTTAAACATTGTATTTCACCTTGAAGATTTTTGAGTACCTCCATGGTTTCCTGATAAACCTCTTTCGATGGATAGGATTTGGGTACAGTGCATGTAGAACCTCCTCCTTAGTGATGGTAGGCTTTTGTTGTAACACTTCTCTGGCGCACGTTGCTTTAGCGCGGTTTAGTGATCTTTACATGCAATGCCTCGGATTCTAGTTCCAACTTGGGAATCCACTGATTTTCCATAGCACTTTGTATCCTAACCATCCTGCGCCTTTGTTTTCTTGTTTATGCTACTTACTAAGATGCTCATATAAGTTCGGGCATTCCTCATAACTATGATTCTTTCCATAGAAAGAACATGTAAGATTCTGAGGACATTCACACTGTAGTGGTCAGGAGATCCACACGTATAACATGTTTAGAGAGGAAACTCGTCTCGTCCACCACCATGGCATTGTGCTCTGAATCCACCATGGTACCCTCAACCTTTGCCACGACCTCCTTCAAAACACCCTTCATTCTGATCATAGCATGCTTGATTGTGATCCTAATCTTGGTGCTCATTCTTACCTTTAGAGTTATCTAATACACTTGTCTGTCTCATGCCAATATCTATAGCATCGTGGATCTGACCAATCAGCCAACAATCTTTTGTATCATGAGTCGTGGACTGTAGATTTTATAGTAGCAAGAGACGTTCTTCCTTATTGCACATTGTAATAATGGGAAGTGGCTAGCATCATGGTTTAAATGACATATCTCACAGTCTAGCAAGCAATGAATGTACTAATCTGCGGGGACAACTATCCTTGGTGTGGCCTTCCACTTCACAATTTGTACACCAAATCCCCGTGCGCGTCTCATGTGTTGAATTTTTCGATAGCTTCTCCAACTATTTCACCATAGCTATGATCTGTGCTTCCAAAAATGGGCTCACCCTAGTTTCTATACTTCCGACTACCTCATCATGTAAAGTTGCTTTAAGTGCTTCACGCAGATCAGTGTATGTCTTATGTGATAGTGCCCTTCTAAAGGGGTAATCATACCTCCAACAAACCATTGTGCATGTTGGCTTGCATGAATATCATAAGAAAGCTTAGATAAAAGTGTTTTAAAACAGGCATCATACTCTCTTACACTCTCAGTAGTGCCTTGCTTAATATCCTTGAGCGGGCTTATAATCTTCTGCTCAAACTCAAGGATGTGAAACTCTTTAAGTAAAGCATATTTTAAAGAATCATATTCTACGCATGTCTGATCAAGGTCAAACTTTCTGTACCAGCTGTGTGTGTGTTCTTATAACATAGTGGCGAATTGACTTGCCCTATGCTCAGAAGTCGTGATTCCTTTTACGCACCACAGGATTTCACACATTTGTATGTGTTCAGCAACATCTTCTATGCCCCTATATTCTAGAAGATGAAGAGACATCTCCATGTAAATATTCTAGGGTTGGTGCGGACCTTTCCCACCCAATCATGAACCTCTTGTGTTTCCTCTACCTCCAGAACAACCGAGATCCACTTTGGAACTAAAACCACATATACCTATTGATCCTCCACTTGTTCTTCATATCTAGTTCTCACACATAGTTCTTCTATTCTATGCAGATCACTACATATTTATAAGGGTGGGGACTTTCCCTTCACACTTTCATAATTCCAAGAATAGGTTGCATGCTAAAAATAAACATGTGCCTTTACAATAATAGCCACACATGTAAGTGCGCTAACAATAGATCTCTTCTAGTTAACTGCAGTAGTAATTCTATTTTTAATTCAAACCCATGCAAAGTGCTTGATAGTCACTCTTCCAAAAATAGCCTATGTGTGACGCATGCAAGTCTTTATCTAGTTTGTGTGCTCATGCCATCTCCAAAAATAGCCCGTACATGTGAAAATGACTAAGTCCCGAATCTTCCCTTGTCTTTTATGTGTGTTTCCTTCCTTACCCTTCTGCTCCTTTGTTGTGATTTACTCCTATGTACGAATCTTCTGTGTGCCCTCTCCTTCGTATCATACTCTTGTTTGCTTATCTTTCTTGCACACTAAATTGCATTGCCTCCCTAGCAATGGTTGCTTTTAATATGGAAAGAATAAAGAATAAGGAATGGATGAATGTAAAGAATTACTATACAAAGAATAATTATTTACTCTACAACATCCTCTGCTTCAACTGGAAGAATTAGTTCTGGATATTCTTCTTTTATTTCTGCCTCTAATGTTTGCCACTCATTCAGTGCGACCTCTGCCTTTTCTAGAATATTTACTATAATAGACTCCAACTCATCTTGGGTAATTTCTTCCTTTTCATTATGTAATACTAACATAATGTTAGACATTACAGACATTCTCCCTTCCAGAAGATCCATCTTCTACGCTATAAGTTTCCCAAGTTCATCCAACTTGTTCTTATGGGGCTCCTAGGCATTGCAAGGGCCTCGTGTTTTTGCTTTACCAGTGCCAATCTCTCTGTGCACCCCAAGGTTTTATCCTTCATTTCCTTCAGGACTTCATTGTCCTCTACCATGGTCCTTATTCTTATGACTACCTCCGAGCTGCACAAATATTCAACGTTTGGTCCACTTTCTTCAGCTCCTCCTGCAAGGTTTGGAGTAGTGCCTCATATGATGAAATCTTTCACACTACTAAAGCCTTTGCTCACTTGTATTCTTGCTATATGTGTTAGCATACGTATAGGTCCATCCTCAAGCACCAAATCGACTAAGGTACGCACATAGTGCATAGCCAAAGGAAACTTTCAGGTACCTTAGATTCCAAGTGTGGTCTCACTTTTTGGCCATGGTCTCCAATATCCTCTATCATTCTAACAAAAATTCATTCTTCTTTTGCTTCAAGTCCTTTTCTCCCTTCAAGCATGCTATCTCAACATCCTTTGCCTTGTTTTCTTCTCTTAGCACCCTAATAGTAGCGGATTTGTCTATGTTCCTCTGCACCACCTCTGTAGATACTTTTACCAAGGCATTACTCACTTGTTCATCAGACATAACAGTGGGTTTTATGGTTATATATCTGGCTGAGGTTCCTTCTTCAATATTCTTGACACACAAGATTCTTCGCATATGTCGAAGTTTGGCTCGTCCATGTGAGTGTGCATAGACCAAGATAGTTGCTTCCTTGTGCGCGTGGTGGCCATGTCTTCATCCATTAGCTCTCATCCATATAACTCCTTAGGGCTCACCATGCTTTTCAAATGGGCACAACCAATTTTACTTGTGTCCTCGGCATATCCCAAAGACTAAATAGTATACTCTCCACTTGTTCTTTTAGTTCTTGGCCCCTTAAGAACTAGATTGCCAAGATTTGGAGCTAGATCTTCTATGTCTTGAGAATTCTGGTCCTGCTTCTCCTTCCTTTACCCCTTCTCCTCCATTCTTCACATCTTCATATTTCATTTCTTCATCCCTCGACTCTTCCACATCCTCTGGTTTTGTAGGAGATTTAGGCGCACTTTCTGCAGACTCTTCTACCTCCTTGTTTAGCTTCAATTTTCTCCTTCTCTTCTCAGTTGTCTCCTTCTGTGGAGAGAGTCATGGTGATCTCCGTACTAATTGTGGAGTAGCACCTTGGGTTCTTGTTCTCTTGAATACCCTTCTGAAATGACACTCTCCTTGGACTACATCCAAGTCTTCATCACCTTCTTCTTGTACCTAGGGTGGAGTGGTCGTGTGTTCAGTTTCCACCTTATCGTGGGCTGCCTTCATCCTCTATGTTCCAAGCCACCACTATCTTCTCATTCGTCTTCCTCCTTGTCTACCACTATGGTTTCTACAGGATATGGGGTTGGCACATTATCCATTTTATGTTTACCCTTTGGCGGCCCTAGGAGCATGAACTCATTCTCTACATATTTGTTACCCTCCAACTTAGGCTTAAGCTGAAGGTATACAAGTGTGGCTCCACTGTCTCTAATTTCCAAACTTACAGGCTTCATGCTTATCATATCTAAAATTAGCCTCTCAACATAGGCAGTCAGCTGGATATACATAAGTCTTCCTCAAGGTGTGGTAGTCACAGTCTACCTTGTCTGCAATGAAGTTCAAGTGGTGGGCATCAGTAAAATAGTGGACTAATTCATTGAAGTAGAGTGTTGTGAAGGCATATGGCAGATTACACAAGGGGCTCTAAGTCCCATCTTTCATTGTAAATCACGTGATGTAGAAGTGTTGGTACACCACGAACTGCACTGCCTTTCCCACCACTGAAGGCAACTCCTTGGGAATGTGCCACTCTTCCTCAAACGTCACGTGGAGCCTGTCATACCACATCTCTAACTTTTTCTTGAATGGCCCGCCCATTGACCCTTTGCACAAGTACTTGTCAAATCTTTCCGCAAGTGACTTGTTTTCCTTGGGGTACTCCCAAATATTTTCCTTTGGCCCATTGGGCACTCCGATCTCCATAAATACCAAAGACAGTAGGATAGTGCCAAAGCTAATCCTTTCATAGGTGCACACTTCCTCAATGATGGTCTCCACAATGTAGCCTACAATGTTGTAGACTACCCCCTGTGACATATTTTTTTGCAACATGGAGCCACATTGTGTTCACCTACGACCATCACTCTTGATCATTCAATTTGGTCACTAGATGTGTAGCTACTTGTACCACTAAGTGTAGACACCTATTTTTTTGGGTAAAAACGCCCTCAGTAATCTTACATGCATGTTAATTCCATTCTCGCATCTCTTTCTCTTAAATTAAATAAAATCCTATCTATTTGCTCACATTATTTGATTGATTATCAATGGGCTCCATATGGACCCATTTGATAATTCAATTTTTGGCATCATCCCCCATCTCTCACAAATTATTTAATTCAAAATGCACCCATCCGACACCCTTTTTTAATGGAATCTTCTCACCCACCATGCCCCCACTACATCTAATAATTCAAGCCGTGGTCCCCACATGATCACATCATATCCCTAACTCAAGTTACTTTACTACACCCTGGGTATCATCTAACCTACAGTTTAGTCTCACATCTAAGCTATAAATATGGGGTTTTCCCCATATTTCAGAGGATATATTTTTCAAAGACCACTGAGAGATTTTTTTAAAAGAAGGAGAGCGACCAAAAAGACAGAGAAGACCTGGAGAGACCTAGGCCTACAGAAGAGAAGGAAGAACTTAACTAAGTTCTACCAATTTGAAGGAGAAATCTTTGTCATAATTCGTTATCGACCATCTTGATGCCTATTCCATCTCCGTAACAGAACACCAGCTAAGTTCTCTTATTATTTTAGTTACTTTTCGTTTTATATTCCTTTACTTATTGTTCATGATCTGTTATTATCTTGTCTGACACGGGGTTGACATCCTCCAAGGGAGTTGAAATCCTCTTGGAACCGGCACTATCTAGGAAACCCCCGCATATATGATCTAATCTTATCTATTTCCATCTTGTAGATCTATTTTCTTTCTCACAGATCTATTTTCTCTGCGCCATATACAAAATCCATATCTGCATCTGAGGTCCTAAGCCCTCTATCATTCGGAGTTGTTGGTGGCTTGTAGTCTCGATGTTCACCCGTGTGAGAATGAGTTTTCCAGATCAACATTTGGCACGCTTGGTGGGACCAGATCCTAGATTTGGTTGTTTTGTTTGTTATTTTACTCATCTTTTCTAACCTGCTTGTTTGCATGGTCTTAATATTCGTTGATCTCAGTTTAGTACAATCCATCGTTTAAGTCACCTCGGAGGTACATGCTCTTTGTTTTTGTTTACCCACATGGGATATAAATCTAGAAACTAATCTTATTGTCTTGCTTTTATTTGTGATCTTAGCTGTATAATAGATATAAATATTTTTACTTTCAACGTTCTTTGCTTTGACCTAATAAAATATGTTGATATATTCATCTAGATCTTAATTTCTAATTATGATCTCGCATTTCAAATTATACTAATCTATAGTTATTTATTTTAAAACCTAATAGACAATATTTATTTATTTAAATCAACAAAAAAATCAAATTAAAAACAAAACAATGGTAATAATTATAAAAAAATAAACATTAAAAAAAAAAAAAAATCCTAAACTACCCCATACAACCCATCCCCCTAACTATTTCCTCACCTCTCCAACTCTCCGGCTCGGCCATCTCCTTTCCTCTCCACTTCCCACCACTCAACTCTCCTACGAGCTCCCATGCCATTTCTCTCTCCATCCGAGCCACCATCTCCTTTCCCTATCCCGAGCTCTTTACCCACTCTACTCAGCCACTCCCTTATCCCGAGCTCGAGCTACCCCCTCTCTGCGAGCATCCACCTCACCTCTCCCTCACGAGCTCCCTTGCTCCTCATGACTTTACCACCACACCTCCTCCACTCCCATCCACACTTCTCCATGCGTCATCTCAACCTCCATTCCTCCTAGCCAACTCCCCATCTCCCACTCGCCACCACACTCCTCCCCACGAACTTCCTGCGCCTTTCTTCTTCCACACCTATCCTTTCCTTCCTCCCATCCTCTACCTTGGTTGTGTCCTCTCAACCTCCCAAATCCCACGTATCTGCAATTCCCATCCATCTCCCCTTTCATCTTCTCTAACCCAAGCTCCAACTTCACCCCTCTGCCCACATTCCCATCAAACACACTCACCAATCCCATCCTCCCCTACAACCAACTTCTTCCATTCCAAGCTCCTCTCCACCTCGCCCCCCGAGCTCCCACAGTCCCAACCTCACACAAGCCACTCAGCTCCCCATCCACATGCACACCAACTTCTACAAGCCTCCATCCTCAACTTGGCTCTCGATCCCCACATCCCTCTCCATGCGGGCATCCTTCGAGCTATACCCTATCCCTATGTAGACCCTTCACATGTCCTCTTCCTTCACCCACTTCTTTCAGCTCCCTCCACGTAGACCACGCCACTCCACTACCACCGCAGCTGATCCAAGCCATGATTCTTGCATTTTGAAGAGCAGCATTAACACAAATGGGACATTTGGCATAAACAACGGACAACACCGTATAAACTACATAAATAAAGTCAGCAAGAGTTTGGATTTCCACTTCATACATCCCGCCCACATCCACCTTCCCCTCTTGTACGTGGAACTTATTAAAATCCCAAATAGTTAATTAAGTATTCATAAGTTTAATTTGTATGAAGCATATTTTATTAATTTTTCTTTTCTGCGTAGCAAATTGTCTTTCTCCTCCTTCAAAATCCATGTTTTCATCCTAATCCGACAAGTCCTCTACTTTAGTCACCCTCACATTTCTCAATCCAATTCAAATAGGCCCCATTTTTGTCATATCAGTCCACATTTCCACTGTAAAAGTCTCCTTTCTCCACCTTTCGGCTTGTCTTCTTCCACCTAATTACAACCGCCCCACATTACAAGTAGGGTCACATTGTCCTTTACATCATTTTGACGACAAATTTAAGCATTTTCTATCAATAAACAAAACTTTTATCATTTTCAAACATCTATCATCTTAAGTCTATCTTGTTTTGCTTATGGTTATTCTTATATATAGTTCACATAAACTAATAAATGAAACGCACACACTGATATTTTTTTCATAACGTAGTTCATAATTTCATATCCCCCTATTATTAATAGTTTTTGTCACATATTTTCATAATTTTATATTCCATAATCTATTTCATCGCTATTTAATGGTTTTATTTTATAGTCGATAAGTTATTTTATTCTAATATTAACGTCGAATTCCAATTTTTATTAATCCTTTAGATTAATTTATTTTGGTTTTATAAAAATAATTATTTGTAAACAAAATATTTATGACACTTTTCTTAAATCACATCAACTAATGACAATTATCTTCTTTTTGCAGGGTAACATCTACAGCCTTGCGGTCAAAGACCAATGTTTAAATCAAACACATCACACAAAACACTTTTACCAACCTCACCCATAACTCTAAACAATGCCATTTTAGGGTACCTGGGCATTCCAGGCCACTGACTGGTGCTTCTAAAAACACCATCATCAAGTACAATCACATAACACCAATAAGCATTTCTCCAGGTATTTCTCATTTTCTCTATTTTCCCTTTTTACATCGAACTTTCCCTTTTCTGAGTGACTATCTGCATCGAATGTCACATTTCATTTTGGCTTAAAAGGACCTTTCTTTTCTGCATCCTATCTAGAACACATAGCTTAAAAAGGGGTCTAATCTTTTGCATTTCACTTATCACACACTACCTGAGACTACACAAACATAATTAACACATCCAAACATTCCTCTCACCTAGTTAACTGATTGGGACCTAAACACCCAACAGGCAACCGCCTCAGGCATCTCCCAATCCAAAACTACCTGAAACTAGCTTTAGACTCTTTTAGGCACCTTCATTACCTACTTTTATTTTCTGTTCACATCCTATAAATTAATCATGAGGCTAAAAATATTCGCTTGATTTGTTTGTCAACAACATACATAAACAAATGTTTCTCTACTTCACACCTATTGTCGCTCTCTCCCAAATCGAGAAAAATAACAATCTGCTCTATCTAATAAAGTTACTTCCTCTGATGATCTCACTCAACAGATTCTAAACTCAAAACCACGTCGTCGGTCACCCAATCTCCAGTCTCCATGGTCTCACCTCATGAGAACCATGTCATACAAAATTCTCCCCACCTTGACACCAACCCTCCTATCCCTCATCAAGCCAGTCTTCCTAAACCAATCACACCACCATCTCCTGCTCCTCTAGATACACTCGAATCTCCTCCTAACCCCATATATGACTTCTTACTCCAAAAATTCCTATAATCTCTCAATCCTCCCAATCTCCAAAATTGGTGGATCGCATTCCACTCACATCCCATTTTGACAATTCCATTAATAGGCATGTCCAACCGCCTCCAATTCTTAACACACATATCCCCGCTCCTTGTCATGCCCCTATTGCTCAACACCAGCCTATGCAGCAATCCCAACCTATGACACATGTTAGTCTTTGCCAAGAACCCCCAAACACCTACATATCCACAAATTAATCAACTGTCTTATCAAACCATTCCGTAAACCTCTTATCCACAAACTTATCAACCACCTTATCAGACACTTCACCAAACACCCACACACCCACAAACACATCATTTGCCTTATCAAACTATTTTTCAAACCACACAACCGATCCAATATCAACCTTACAACACCTCGAGTGATTCAATTCATGCCTTAATGAATCGGTTAGCCAGTTTAGAAACCCTTACCATAGCACCCAAGAACACCTTATCTTATGAACAAATCTGTAACAAACCGATTCATCCGTCAGTTCCAATTAAACCCTATCCTCCTTGTTGAAACTTCTTGCATTTAATAAATTCAATAATAAATAAGATCCCCAACAACATCTCCTCGCATTTAAACATGCATGTTGTCTTATTGTGCATGATCATGATTTACTTCTTCGCACTTTCCCTATGTCTTTGTCTAGTCCCGCTGTTTGAATTGGTATAATAGTATCCCATGACATTCCTTATTCTCTTTCACTCAACTTGCATAGTTGTTCTTAGAACACTTTTCTATTAATATCACACGTAAGACCACTATCACTGATCTATATACCATTCGACGAATGAAAATGAGCCCATCGCCGAATTCATTGCACGGTGGCATGATGTTATAAACCAACTATCCTTCACTATCCCACAACCGAACTCATCAACTTATTCTCGCATTCGTGTGCCAAACATATATCATCCACTTTGCAGATCCAATCATTTTAAACCTTTGATGAAGCTTTCACAATGGCTCGTAAGCTTGAAACCCATGCCATTGAGCAAGGTCATCTTAAACTAAGTTCAACTAAATCAAAAATTGAATCTACCAAACCATTTACACATAATAAAAAATTTAAAGGTGTAGCCCACACTATGGTCACTGAACCCTCATCCCCATCTACACCAAGCACATGGTCTCAACAATGATCTCCTCAATCAACAACCAACTACACTCCTTTAGGAGAATCATACAGTTCTATATTTGATAAGTTGATGAGCGTAAACTCTATCCAACTTCCTCCCATACGACCCATGGACAACTCGCAAGCCAAGCCTATTTGGTATCATGAGGCCCACTATTGTAAATATCATCGAGTTAAAGGTCATGACATTGAAATATTTCATTCCTTCAAAGATCGTGTCCAACAACTTGTAAATCAAGGGGATATCCAAATTGATACCTCCACCATGCAAACTAATCAACCACCAACGAATCACATCACCCCCTTTACATCTCAACTATCAAACACTTGTATGATTGACATTGTCAATCTAGATCCCATCTTATCACCAACTCCGCATGTTCCCACAGTGGACATTATTCCCACCTCTTATTCAGAACCTATCACACCTACATCAACTTTCACTACCTATCTGAACTTGTACCTTCTCCTATCCTTGCCACATCCACATCAAATTCAACTATATCATCCATTTCCACCACTTCAAACATACCTCAATCTACCACATTAGATTCATCTTCAGCACTTATTTCGGCTCCACTCGTATCCACACATATCCCTACATCTCTCACACCTATTCATTCACTGGCATCTTCATCAAATGCACTGTTACTACACCTACATTACTCACAACCATCCCAACTAAACTCAATTCTACTACATGCACCCTTACAACCCCACCTTCGACATCAACCCCATTAGCTAACATATCATTCTTACCCCTCGAAACATTTATGAAACAACCAATCCCTACTTCTACGCCCAAAAATGCCTCTGCATTTGTTGTATTACCCTTACCCATAAGGTCTACTCCATCGGTTATCACACTACTCACATCTCCACATATTCCAAAAGTGCTTACATATTTTTCTATGCCAATGACCCCTATACCTATCATTTCAACAAGTCCACCTATCTCTACCTTGAAAACCTTGCCCATGGCCACATCACCTAGTATATCCCAATACTCTTTACCCAATCCTCCTATCACATCAACCAAATCCTCTTGATCTACAACCCTATCAAATATACCCCTTGAATCACCTATTGTACCAACACCTCTACCTAAATCAAATAAATATGCTTTACCTTCTCCCTCTAAAAAATCAACTCTTCCCATGCCAAAACCAAAACAATCCACATCTCACATAGATATCATTAATTGCATCATACAAACACCTATCTCTTCATTAACGTCCTCATCTTGTTTTAGGACATTTTCTCCATTAATAACCACACTACCGCTATCAAATCCTCCGATTGAAATTATTTTCATTCCTGCTAGAGGTAAATCTTCTCGGTTGAAGTCTAAGGCTTGGGGAAAACATCCCCATGACAGTCCCTCGCATCCATGGAAACATTTAGGTTTTCCCTCTTCTCAACAATCTAATGCCACAACATCCATGTCAGGATCAGTTTTTCCATCTATGACATCTTACAATAATCAATCCACATCCAAAAATACCATCCTTCACCACATTTGATTTTTCCTCCAAAACACGAAATTCACCCATCCAATCTACATCTACGTTTTCTCCTAACTCCAAGCTGAGATATCCTATCAAAACCCACAAGAGTTACCTTCCCCATGACACTTCAATGGGGTCATATGTAGACATCTTTTGACATTTAACTCGAACATCTGCCATCAAAATTCCTCCTATTAAATCCTTTAATCCCTATGGTCCCAAGCCATCATGGTTCAATCCTAATTGTAGTTGTGCCTATCATCATACCCCAAGTCATGACATCAAACATTGTAAGGCCTTTCGGTCAATCATCCACAACCTTATTGAGAAAGATGATTTCCTCATTCAGGGAAAGTTCCTTCTCCATCTACCTTGAATCCAATCCATATCCCATCTGTTGGATCTCCCATGATCCCTCCATCCACATCATCCCTTAATATCCATCCAACCCATGTCATTCCTCCTAAGGAATGCCCTCCATTGTTTATCAATGTTGCTTATCTTACTAAGCACACTTGTGGTCTCCGATCGTTTACCCCATCCAAATCTAAAACAATCTCATCTAATTTATTTTGACATCCTTCACATTTAACTTATTGGGGGAATAACCTTCCCTCGCCCTTGAACACATCATCCGTATAAATCCCTTGTTACTAGGGGACTTCGCTCTTTGACATTGTTTTGTTTACTTTCTTCACATCCATCCAATCTAAATTAATTATATCCAGATCCTCATCTCATTCTAAGTCCTCCTTTGAGGCCATATTTGTTCTTTTATGTTTATGCTCCTTTTGGGAGTATCATCTTTTTCATTGAAGCCCTCCTTTGAGGCCATGTTTGTCTCTCCATTGAGGGACCTTTTTCTCTAAGTCCACCTTTGTGGCTATATTTGTGTCTCTTCTGGGGCACCATCTATTTCAAAGTCCACCATTGTGGCTATATGTGTGTCTCTTTTGGGACACCGTTTATTTCATCAAGCCCTCCTTTGAGGCCATGATTGTCCTTCTATGTTTATGTCTCTCTTGGGGCATCATCATTTATTTTCATATAAATCCACCATTGTGGTCATATGTTTGTTTCCTTTAGGACATATTTTTGTTTCCTGCTTGATTATCATTGCATCTTATTGCAACTACATTGTCTTCTCTCTCGTGGTGGTAAACCAAAAATGGAACCTCTTAATGTATTACACTTGTGACCAATCTACTTTGTTAGCATATTTACCAATGAGAACTTAGTTACATCCTTAGATTGTTCTGCCATCTTTAGCCCCTTCCATTTATCATTGTAATAATCTGAATTATGTGGTCTGCCTTCACTACTTTGATGTGATCCTGTAACCATTACATCCATTACCTTCTTGTTCTCCTATTGCAGCCATGCAAAGGGTCCAGGATGTCTCTTGTACATTCCTTATCCCCTCTTAAGTGGTTTACTTAGCTATTCCCAACTCTCCCCCATGTGAAGCTCAAACTCAAGTATGTAAAAGGAAAATCAAAGTTATAAAAATAGACTGATCCCTTGAAGGACAGTTGTTCATGAAATACAAAAGAAAAAAAAGTATACAAATCAAAATCCAAGAAAAATCAAAAGAAATAGACCGATCCCTTGAAGGACGGCTATCATATTATTCTTGTCATCCATATTATGTATAAAGTAGACCATACCCTCGAAGGATGGCTACTCTGTTATTATGGCATCTGGAAGGTTTTCGCATTGATCAGCCTTCCTTTATCAATATTTTCCGAAAGCTTCCCGCATTGATCAGCTTTCTACTATTGTTCTTTTCCCTTCCCGAGTTGGGGCATAGATTTAAGGAACACCACCTTTGGAGATCCCTCTTCCCGCGTACAAGTCACATCTTCAATCCCTTTGTCATGTCAATATTAGGATTACGAGCATCCTTCATCCATATTTCCCTCATGATCTTTTGGTATAACTAACTATCATTGGTTATGTATTAACACCTGCTATTGGATACAAGTGCAATGCTTTGAGTGGTAGCCTTTTCTTGTTTATCTCCAATCCAATTCGAAACATAGTTTCCCTGTACACCCTTGCTATAGCTATGTTCCATTCATCTCATCCAAATCATCTTTTATAAAAATCACATCAAATTTCACACTATGAATTTTATATCTATCTGTCATCTCCATGAATGCATTTGCAAATACACTCTTCGGTTTGTGAATTCTACTTGATCGTCATTGTAGTTTACTGAATCCTACTTGAGGATCCTTCTCAAGGAAATTTTGTTATCCTGTAGCTCCTTATCTCTCAACATGTTCAACACCGTCTTTGATCCATTGCTCCTCGCTCTCCATGTCCACTTATCACCATTTGTCTCCACATCATCCTTCTCACCTTTCTGTCCCCTTGCACAATGTCAGATATCTTACTTGTCTTTCCTCTTGAGTTTCTCTTTTACTCTTCCACTTTCATTTTGACAATCTTGCTTAACCATCCATATAGCCAGAGAACCTTAGTTAAGGTATATCTTCTTCCTTAGATCCTCCCACTGTAGAAGCTTCTCCACCATTTCCTCTTTCAACAAACGATAATCACCACCACAAACGTCTTTCCACTCCTTTTCTTCTTAACACTCTTGCATCATCACTACCACCACATGGGCATCCCAATTAAGGATTGCCCTTACACTCTCCATCTACATTACATATGTTCCTCCATCCATTCATGTCACACTCCTTTGTTTCCTTGTTATCACTTTGATATCACCTCCTTTCATCTCATGTTCCATTTTGATATACACTACTCAGTCTTTTCATAATTCTTCTTCTTCTTCGGTTTGGTGATCCTACTTAACCATCCCCATCGCAGGGCAATCTTACTTAAGAGTTTCTCTTAGGAATGGTTAGTCGTCTGATCCTTCCATCTCCCTTCATCTCTTCCTCATCTTCTGTCTCCCGCCTCTCATCATATCCGTTCACTCCAACCAATCATTCCACACCTACATCCAATACAATGTTGTCTTTCTCTTTCCATATCGTCACTGCTAGTTTGGTGATCTTACTTAAATCCTCCTGCAGTATGGCGATCTTACTTAAGATCCTCTTAAGCATGACTTGTCATCCTACTCTCCCCCACTACCCCACATTCTCTCCATCTACATTTTCTCGGCATTCCCCATCATCACATCCTCTCACCTCCTCTTTCATTCTCACAAACACCACTTCCTACTAGTCTCTTTTTCATCTCCATCATCCGTCACTAGGTAATCTTACTTAACCATTGCTTCTCCATTCATTTCGTGTCTTGTTTCTTCATTTTTCTCTCATTCATTCTCATCCACTGCATCCTCTCCTCGCCTTCATCTTCCTACACATCATTATCCCTCCTTTATTTACTCTTTCCACTCCATCTTCTAGAGTTCTCCCACATATCTACCCCCATATTTACCCATCATTATCATTGGTCTCTCTCTAACATTCTTTCATCATCATCTTTTGTTTCCACACTAGTAATTATCAGTGGACTTCTAAAAATCACTCATCCCCATTCTACACAACCTGAATCCTTTTCTTTGACCTCCTCCATTCTATCTTCATTCCTTCCTTCCTTTGTGTCCTCTGATCATTATCGGAGGACTTCTCCTAACGTCCCTTCATTGGCATTCCCCCTCCCATTCTTTGTTTAATTTCTGCCTTGTCTCATCTTTTGTCCCATCTTTTCCTACTGATCATTATCGGTGGATTTCTCCTAACATCTATTCACTAGCATTTCCTCTCCTATCCCATCCTTTCTTTTTCCTTGCCACCTCTCCATCTTCCATTCTTCCTTGCCAAGTTCTTCATTGTCTTCATCATACACCTTCTCTCTATTTTCTCATCATCAGCATATCCTCATCTCATGCATCTCCGTTTCTTTTCCAATTGATGTCATTCCTTCCCTCAAGTTTCTCTTTATGTTCCTTATGCTTCTCACTCTTTACCAAATATCTTCATTCTTGGTTCACTTCCTTCAGCATAATTTTCTTCATTATCTTCTCCTCCTTTCTGATCTTCATCTTATTTCACTTCCTCTACATCATCCTTCTTCCCATTTTACCTTGCCCTTCCTCCTTACTTCCCCATCGAAAACCTAACTCTTCAGCATTATCCCATTTCCTTTATCATCTCATCATCCACATGCATTTCCATGCGGTCAGTTCCATATGCTTTGCCTTGGATTTCCTCACTATGATTTGTTTCCTTCAATTTTCTTTTCTCTATCATCTCTTTCATTTTCCATTACCTCTCTGTTTTCCTCTGCTCCAATCTTCATCACATCTTTCATTTTAAATAACTCTCTCCCTTTTTCATGATTTCATCCTCTGCTCTATTCTTTTCTTGTCTTCTCTTTGTTTTTCCTTCTTTATAATCCTTCTTTGTTATCTTCTTCCTCCCCTTTCACTCTTTATTTTCTCCTCCTCCATCTTCATCCCTCTATTCCATATCCTGTCTCCTTCATATTCAATCTTTCTTGCTCTTCTCATAATCAACCAATCCTCCTGTCTATTCCCTTTTCTCTTTCTCAACATCCCTTACATCTAGCATTCACAGTCAATGCCAATGTTTCTCTGTTTATGTATCACCATCTATCCCTTTCATTACCGTTCTTGTTCTTCTCTTTGCAACATTGACCTCTTCTCTTTTTGAGAACCTGTCACATCTTTTATCTTCGTCAGTCCTCTCGCAGGGACATCATCATATCCATTTCTAAGAATATCTTCCCATCTTTTGACATTTTTGTCTTGGAAGATACCATAATAGCCATCACCTATCTAATCTTGTTCTCTTCCATGAATATTTTCTCTGCTTTTGTTTTGTCACAAAAGTATCTTGACTTCTTATCCTACTTACCGAACAAGTAGGATTACTTTTATCTTCTAATTTGCTAACACTTATGCATCTTTCCTATGAAACATGATTACCATCATATTTGTCACATCTTTAGGGCATTTTATCTTAGATTTCTATCCTATCTGCTCATCTTGTCCACATTTATGATTATTACATCTATGTCTTATGTTGGGAAACATTTTCATCCTTATACTTGTCAACACATATAACACAATTTGTGTCTTTCTCGTGCCCTGTGCTACGGCATCATTATCTTCATCCACGTCCCTTTTACAGACGCATTATTTTTTGCATGATTCCTCGCAAACAAAGGATTGTGCACATCTTTCACATTCAGTTGCACATATTTTGATGTTTTCTTATGACCCATTGGTCATATTGGTTTACATCCATCTGCAGGTGGTCTTCACCCACTCATTGTTAGAGACGTTGTCATTTTCTCCGTTGAGACCGATTATCCTCTACCGATGTGATATTGGAGTCACCGCCATACCTTTATTATTTATTATGATATTTTTTTCTTGCACGACATCTTGCCTTTGGTCATGTCTTCATCCATCCTCGGACACATCTTTCATCTAACCCTTTTTTTTTTTCTCGTGGCTTGCTATCACAAACCACTCAACAAAAAGGGCAAATGTAGACACCTATTTTTGGGTTAAAATACCCCTCAGTAATCTTACATACACGTTAATTCCATTCTCGCATCTCTTTCTCTTAAATTAAATAAAATCCTATCTATTTGCTCACATTATTTGATTGATTATCAATGGGCTCCATATGGACCCATTTGATAATTCAATTTTTGGCATCATCCCCCATCTCTCACAAATTATTTAATTCAAAATGCACCCATCGACACCCTTTTTTTAATGGAATCTTCTCACCCACCATGCCCCCCACTACATCTAATAATTCAAGCCGTGGTCCCCACATGATCACATCATATCCCTAACTCAGGTTACTTTACTCCACCCTAGGTATCATTTAACCTGCAGTTTAGTCTCACATCTAAGCTATAAATATGGGGTTTTCCCCATATTTCAGGTGGATATATTTTTCAAAGACCCTGAGAGATTTTTTTAAAAGAAGGAGAGAGACCAAAAAGATAGAGAAGACCTAGAGAGACCTAGGCCTAAAGAAGAGAAGGAAGAACTTAACTAAGTTATGCCAGTTTAAAGGAGAAATCTTTCTCATAATTCATTATCTGACCATCTTGATGCCTATTCCATCTCCGTAACAGAACACCAACTAAGTTCTCTTGTTATTTTAGTTACTTTTCATTTTATATTCCATTACTACTGTTCATGATCTATTATTATCTTGTCTGACACGGGGTTGACATCCTCCAAGGGAGTTGAAATCCTTTTGGAACCGGCACTGTCTGGAAACCCCCGCATATATGATCTAATCTTATATGTTTCCATCTTGCAGATCTATTTTCTTTCTCACAAATCTATTTTCTTTGCGCCCGTATACAAAATCCATATCTACATCTGAGGTCCTAAGCCCTCTATCATTCGAAGTTGTTAGTAGCTTACAATCTCGGTGTTCACCCGCGTGATAATAATTTTTCCAGATCAACACTAAGTACTTATTCAACTTGTCAATATCCTTTCGCGTAGACCCTTGGTATACCCTAACTCCTTCCGTGTCTCCCAAGATTGCTACTTTATCTCGCAAGTCACTACTCAGATCTACTCATGTTCCCTTTAATCATGTTATAGTTGAAATCAAAGCAGTTGTAATCCTTACCCTGCATCTAAAAAAATAGAAAAATCCTTCTGTACCATGCTCATTAACCACTAGTACAAAGGTTCATATTTGTCGAAATATGGTAGCTCGTATGCAACTAGTAGATTCCAATCTACTTTAACAACTTCTCTCCAACATCATCATATCTTTGGCATGTCTTCTGTCATTTGTGCATTTTTTTATTTTTGTACTCAACAACGCATCCAACTCCTTCTTGTTATCCGATGTGTGGTGGTTATAATCATTGATTTTGCACTTACGGATGTGAGACTCCCATTCTTGTCCCACTATCACGCCTTTTGGGTATTACATCTCCAAGAAATTACTCTTGAGAGTAATTTCAACCTCTGCTTCCACTTTCTTCTTTCCCTTAGCTCCTACAACAGGTACTTTTCTTGGTGCCATCTGTAACTCTCAACTTTCTATCCTCAAATGCTCACCTTCTATCTTCTACAACATGAAAACCCAAACCCTAGCTTGAATCTACGTGCCCTAGTTGAAATCACATGCCCCTGGCTCTTCCACAACACTCTACTTCGCTTAAACCCTTCACCATTGTGGATGCAAGCTTCTCCTATGCACAAATCTACTCTCCACATCTTGTTTCACACTCTACGCACCTCAATATTCTTCTCTTAACTCGGTTGCACTTAGCTCTTTTAAATTCTTGCGATCTCTGATGGTAAAATGAACTCGCATCCCGTCCTTATATAGATTTTGAAAATTTTAGTACATCTATTGATCCTTCACCAACCAACAATCCTCATTAATTGACCATTTTCACACATTACGCACGATACATCTTCGCACCCAAGCTATAACCTTCTATCGCACCTTCCTACCTTCCTCGTCACGGACTTCTCTTGAGCGCTTCCATGCACTGAGTACCTCGCCTCTATGCTTTCCCTTGGTATTCTTCATGGCCTCTTCTTACCTTGCGTTATACTTGTTCCTTAATTTATCTCCATCTATGGTCCTCATTTTTAGAAGCAATCTCTTTTCTAACAACTCTCCAAACTTGAAATAGCACTGTATGTGCAGTTTGGTCCTTTATGTGTACCCATTTTCCAACATTCTTGTACCTAGTTATCAATAACCACCCCACACAAATGGTATGTGTAGTCCTCTGCACATAAAAATTCTTCAAATAGTAATTAGCTTCCGATGTGCAAACGTGCTTATTACACAAAAACACCAACTAAATTAAAAAATCCTAGCGACGAAGAAGGAAATACGTTAAGGGAATACATAATTGAAAACCTAATCTAAATGGAAAAATTACCTTATTACAAACACTAAGAAGACTTATCTAGTAGAGGCTTCAATCTACTCCCGTTGAAGTAACTGGGAAACCATATTCCATCAAGCACATATAAGCTGGAAAGCAGTTATTTCAAGTATGTGAGTGATAACATACGGCCCCAACCAGCGTACTCTGAGTTTTCTTGGATGGCGCAAAACTTAGAATCATAAAGAAGCACCATCTGTCCAATCTCAAACTTTTTATCCCTGATGTGCTGTCATGCCATGTTTTCTAGCCTAGCCTTTTCTTGCTTCTTACTCCAACATGTTATTTCTCATCGCTCATCCAACTTGATTAACTTTTCAATATGTTTTTCTAATGCTTGTTCATCAGCTAGACCTCCAACGTGTGCAATACACAAAGAAGGCAACATGAATTCCATAGGAAGAACCGCTTACGCGCAAACACTAATCGAAATGGTGTGGCTTTGTTCAAACTTTTATATGTTGTTCTATATGCTCAAAGCACAGAAAAAACTTTATCATCCCAATATTTCCTTCCAACATCGAATCTTTTGTCAATTTCTGCTCAAAATCTTGTTCAAAGCCTCAACAATCCCATTTGCTTTAGGTTGATATGGTGTATTCTTATTGTGTGCAATCATGAATTCATCCTATAAATTCTGATTGCCTCATTCAAAAATGTGTTCCCTTATCACTTGTCAAACTATACAGCATCCATACCTTGTAATAATATTTTCCCATATAAACCTTTGGCTATTATAGGCATTTACATTACAATCCTTTGTAGGTGTTGCTTCTACCCACCATGTCAGATAATCTATGCAAGTGATAATATAGCGCGATCCAGTCCTACGGTGAAATAGGACCCACAAAATCTATAGCCCATTTCTCAAATGGTTATGCACTAGTAATAGGTCTTAACGGCATGTCATCTCTTTGACCTAGTTTTCCAGGTGTTGACAATGACCACAAGTGTTACTGATATGCCTTACATTCTTTATACAGGGTCTCCCACCATAATCCAGCGAGTAGAATTTTGTAAGTAGTGGCATCACCTACATAGTGCCCACGTACAAGACTACCATGAGTCTCCTCCATAATATCTGAGCACTCATGCTCCAATACACATTAGTGTAATACTTCATCTCTTCCTAGCTTGTATAGGTCACAACTGATCAACATAAAAGGTGTCATGCAAATGGAAAGTTGTTTCTTCTCTAAGGATTTCATTCCTTACGCGCGCCATACATGTAGGTAGAAATACGGCAATGTCCTATAATTTCAATGGTGCGTGTTGTAACGTGTATAACTATGCATCGGGCATGGTATCTTCATTTTCCTAGGCATCTTCTCCCGACTGTATTCTAGATAAATGATCTGGTCCAGAATTACTCTTCCTTGGTTTGACCACAACTATAAAATCAAATTCTTGGAATAAGAGTACCCATCGGCATATGTGACCCTATAAAAAGGAATTATTTACGAAATACTTTGATCCCATGCGATCGGTATAGAATACAAATGGTGTTGCTAGTAGGTATTGTCTAAATTTATGTAGTGCATAGATCATTAACAAAGCTTTGAGATCTGTAGTTGTATAATTCTTTTCTACAGGAGTCAACTTTCTACTAGCAAAACAAATAGGATGATCTATAATACCTTCTCCAGGCTGAGCCAACACCGCACCAATGGTCGTGCCAAAGGCGTCCACATGTACATGAAATGGTTGGTCCCACAAAGGAAAGCACAGAATAGGTGATATAGTGAGTTTCTCCTTGAATGTCTCTAATGTGCGTTCTTTGTAGTTCTCCCAGAGTAGAACGTCCATTTTCCTTTTAGTAACTCCTCCAAGGGTGTGGAAACCTTAGCATACCCCTTTATAAATTTTCTATAACACCCAATATGACCCAAGAATCCACACACCTCACTTTAAGCGGTAGACTCTTCCGGTGCCAATAATGACTTGCAACCTTAATTGGATCTCCCAACAAACCATCCTTACATATAATGTTCCCGACAAAGTGCCAAATGGTGTAGCAAATATGCACTTCTTGATGTTCAAATAAATACTCAATTGTCTACATCTTTCAAACATTAAGCGTAGATTGTCACAATGATCTTTAACAAGTCCATACACCGTCCAATCATCTAAATAAACCTGCAAGAAGTTGTGAATAAAATCTTTGAACACTTGAACAACTATGTGCGAAAATACAAGGCACATTTTTCAGACCAAAAGGCATCATAGTATAGGAAAAGCTACCCCATTCAGTAGTAAAAGTAGTATTTTCCTAATCCTCCTGTGCAATCCTAACTTGATGATACCCAAAGAATCCATCTGTAAATGAATATATTTTACACCTGCGCAACGCCTTCTAGTATTTCCTTGGTGAATGGTGTAGGAAAGGGATCAATCACACATGCAACATTCATCTCCCTGTAGTCCATACATATCCTAATCTGACCATCCTTCTTGATATTAATCACCATTGGGCTAACCCATTCTAACTTGTCCATGGGATTGATGATTCTAAACTTCAACATTTTTTTAATTTCTTCTTTGACCTTTTCATGCAAGTTGGGGTTTATCTTGTAAAGTCTCTTTCGACCGATCGTGCACCTTCCTTAAGCTTGATCTTCATTTCTCCTAATGATTCATGAACTCCTTTGAGTTCATGGTATCCTCTAGGAAATAAGTCTTGATAATCTCGTAGTAACTCGATGATTTTTGCCACTTCAAAGTCGGACCAATATTCTGAATTATGGCCTCCTTAGGCTCGAATCATCCGCCCAATATTCACTTTCTTCATTTTCATAGGTTCATGATAGGTGCGTGTGGTCTTATCTAGCCTCTATCAAAACCTCATGCCTACTTGTTGAATGGTCTACATCTAGAGTTTCTACTTCTTCATCATCCACTAAGTAGACCATCTTTCCTTTTTCCTTCTCAAGGTAAGCACGCTTAAGTAGTGTGACATTTGTCTATGTTTCTTCAACAAAATGAGCTCCTAAGTCTTTGTCATCAAATAAATCTTGAATGAGTTCTTTCATCTTCACACTATCTCCCATAGTGAAGCACTTTATAACCCTTAATTCCTCTTCTACTAGAGGTTTAGTAGAGAAATAGTCAAATGTCTAGATCATTCCTACAATAAAATCCTACCAATTTCTAGTCTCTCTATGGAGTTCCGCATATACATACCAAGCACGTGCACACCTTGTGAAGTGCAATAAAATTTGTGCATCTAGAGTGAAGGTGGTAAATCTTGCCCCTCTGTCTAGAGTCTCTCACACTACTAAATGTGGTGCTGAACAGGTTGATTACCATGATAAGTGCATATTTGAGTAGGTGAATTACTCCTGGAAAACCGAGTAGAAAGAGCAATCCTGATTTCATTCCATCCTACAAGATTATCCTTGTGAACTACCCACCCAGGTGCGTTGTTGTCCCACATAGGGTATATGCTAGCATATTCCATCTCTCCAACTGGTCTATCCATTGTTCCTCCATGGCACATAGAAACACCGTAGGATCTCCTTCTCCAATGTATCGAGGTACTGAGTTGTTATTTATTCTCCTGATAGAACGAGGTCTATTGTTCCACGCAATTATGTTCTTTTACTTCATGCCCTACTAACTCATAAGTACTATGAGCCCAATTATCGCAAAGCAACACTTGTAGTATCCCTAATAGACTATGCATCTTCCCACTGAAGGATTTCATCTTTTTAGATGGTTCAAGCACCTCTAGTTCCCGAATGACGCATACATAAATCCTATTTAGATCTTCCTCACTCAAAGGCTCAACATAGGGTGTAGATTTTCCATCTATTAAAGGGATAATAACTCTTTCCTCCTTATTTTCAAAACTGATATAACCCTTGTTGAACAAAGATCAACATTATTTACATAGCACCAAGGGCACCCAAGTAGAGCTAGGAAGCTATCCTCCTCTGCAAGTGCTAAAACCTCAAAATCCCCAATGAACTTGGCTCCTTGTATGGTAATGGATGCATATTTTAAAACTCGATGGGAGTGGCTTTAGTTCGGTTAGCCATGAATAGTACATTCAAATATGGCTGTAATGGGGGTCTCCCCATCTATACCCATGCATCTAAAGTAAGAACATTAACTTTCACACCCATATCAATCAATATATTACTCAAAATTCATCCATCCACAACAACATTTAGAGTAATTTCTTTGTCATAGTCTAACCTATGAGGGGGAAGATTTTCATGCAAGATTTTTCGTCCAGTCTTAATACTTGCACATGGAGTGTTCCCTTTTAGCCAATTCCCTAATAATGTAATGATATTCTCCTGACGCAACATCTTGCACACCTCTTTCAATTCATCCATATCATATTGGACCATCTCTGCTGCTTTCTTTTGCTCCATCTTCCATGATTTCTCCTTTAAACATTGTATTTCACCTTGAAGATTTCTAAGTACCTCCATAGTTTCCTAATAAACCTCTTTTTTATGGACAGGGACACTGGGTATCGCGCATGTAAAACCTCCTCCTTAGTGATGGTAGGCTTCTTCTGTAATGCTTCTCTAGCGCACATTGCTTCAACATGGGTAGTGATCTTTACAGGAAATGCCTCAGATTCTGGTTCCAACTTGGGCATCCACTGATTTTCCACCGTGCATTGTATCCTAACCATCCACTGGGCCCTTTGTTTTCTTGTTTATTTTTCTTAATAAGATGTTCATATAAGTCTGGGCATTCCTCATAACTATGATTCTTTCCACAGAAATAACATGTAATATTCTTAGGACATTCGCACCTGTAGTGGTCAAGAGATCCACAAGTATAACATGTTCCATGAGGAAACTCACCTCATCCACCATGGTACCCTAAACCTCTTACATGACCTCCTTCAAAATGTCCTTCATTCCGATCATAGCGTGCTTGATTGTGATCCCGATCCTAGGTGCTCATTCTTGCCTTTAGAGTTATCTGATACACTTGTCTATCTCACACCAATATCTATAGCATCATGGATCTGACCAATCAGCCGGCGAGTCTTCCATATCATGAGTTTGGACTGCAAATTTTACAGTAGCAAGAGACATTCTTCCTTATTGCAAATTGTAATAATGGGAAGTGGCTAACATCATGGTTTAAATTACATATCTCACGTCAAGCAATAATGAACATATTGATTTTGGGAGAACTATCCTTGGTGTGGACTTCCACTTCACAATCTATACACCAAATCCACGTGCACGTCTCATGTGCTAAATTTTCCAATAGCTTCTCGAACTTGTTTCACCATAGTTGTGATATATGCTTCCAAAATGGGCTCAACCCTAGTCTCTATACTCCTGAATGCCTTAACACGTAAAGTTACTTCAAGTGATTTGCATGGATCAATGTATGTCTTATGTGATAGTTCCCTTCTAAAAGGGGTAATCATACCTCCAACGAACCATTGCACATGCTAGCTTGTATGAATATCATAAGAAATCTTAGATAAAAGCATTTTAAAATAGACATCATACTCTCTGACACTCTCAGTAGTGTCTTGCTTAATATCCTTGAGCACGCTTATACTCTTATGCTCGAACTCAAGGATGTGAAACTCTTTAAGGAAAGCATATTTTAAAGTTGCATATTCTACGCAAGTCTGATCAGGGTCAAACTTTCTATACCAGTTGTGTGCATGCCCTTGTAACATAGTAGTGAATTGACTTTCCCTTCTCTCAGAAGCCATGATTCCTTTTGTGCACCACACTATTTCACACATGTGTACATGTTCAGTAGCATCTTCTATGCCCCTATATTATGGAAGATGAAGATACATCTCCATGTAAATATTTTGGGGTTTTTGTGGACCTTTTCCACCCGATCCAGAACCTCTTGTGTTTCCTCTACCTCCAAAAGCACCAAATCCACCGAAACTAGAACCACATATACCTACTTATCTTCCACTTGTAGCTACAGATGGACCAAAGGATGTACTTCCTTATGTTCCAATAGTAGTACTGAACTACACCCCTACATTCTATGAAGTGTTACCACTCCTAGAAGTGAGTCCAAAATTTTACACGCTTGAATTCTGTGTGGATGATGCACCTGAAAAGGTACCTCCAAACAAAAACAAATATATTTTCCCTACCATCGATGTACTTTCTATATGACTTACTCCTGATCTCCCACTGCCTAAATTAGCTTTCTGAGTGTTTGTCATATTAGATACTAGAAAACCAAGCACAAGGGCAAGGCTTCGGGTAGATTCGATGTGCACTCGTGGCCCAAATCGTCTTTGTTGGTGCACTTCTACATGAGGCTAAGGGGGGATCCTTTCATGTTTTCCTAAATGGGGGATTTCTTGATGCTCTAGCTCCATGCTTTCTGCGTGAGCTCTAAATCCTTTACGAGTCATCTCTCTCCTCAAAACCATTCACTCTGCAATATTTGGTTTCTTCTTTATCTCCCTCTCACATGCCTCATTATACTTAAGTTGTCTTTCTTCTCTCTACCTTTCTACCGCTAGGTCTGCCATCTTTCACCAAACCTACTCCTACCCCCACATGTGGTGGATTTTAGTTAGCCATCGGTTTTCTTTCCAAGTTCAGGGTTACCATCAAGATTTTGATTGCTAGTGGAATTCCTTACAAGTAAGTTCCCCTGGGATATCGTAAAAATGGAATTCTACTACCTCTGGGAAAGAATAAGTGGAAATTGAGTACTCCATAATATAACTATTCAAAACACCACAAAACCAAGTATCCACATAGAGCATGTCCAAATCAAATCAGCATCATAAAGGGCCTGAAATTATTCATGCATCCAAACAAGTGCGCGATACCTCCAATCCCTTTTAGACACATAAGTAACCAGCCACTCATACAGTTCTACTGGAAAAATAGCGAAAAATATCTCATACAAACTATCATACAGATTATGTTCCACCCATACGCATGCGTTAAACTCAGATCCAGTGTTGAACCTCTGTGCGTATTCTTCTTCTAGATCATGTATCCACTCCTCAACACTTGTTAGGGTCAATGGTACATCTTCATCATGAACCATCCTGTAAACAACTGAAAAAGAGGTCCTAAAAATGGAACCAATGATGCAGCCTAGAATTTACCAAGTAATAACCCAGGCGCGTTGGCACATCACTCACCTAGACTGAGCACTCACCCAAAGTGCACAAAGGTATCAGGCCCCTCTTTAGGGTTGTTGTTGCAGGATGTTAGTATGATGAAGAATTAATGCATTCAGATCCATAATTAATACAACATTCTACAGAGCATGTCCAGATCTAGATCTAAGAGTAATAGATTTAAATAATAACCATAATGAATTCAATCATGCAAGAACTAGTTATACTCATGATTAATACCTTGATTCAGCCAATACACTCCATTATATTAAACATAATAAATACATAGAAGCTTATTACAATAAGTAATACCATAAGCTCATGCATGCATCAGATCTAGCAACATAACCTCATAGTAATTCAGTTCTCACACATAGTCCTTTTATACTACGTAGATCACTACATATTTATAAGGGTGGGGACTTTCCCTTTACCGCTTACATAATTCCCAAAATAGGTCGCATGCTGAAAATAGTCATGCACCTTTACAATAGTAGTCAGACATGCAAGTACGCTAACAATAGATATCTTCTAGTTAACTGGAAGTATCAATTCTATTTTTAATTTGAACCCATGCAAAGTGTTTGATACTCACTCTTCTAAAAATAGCCTATGCGTGACGTGTAAGTCTTTATCTAGTTTGTGTGTTACGCACACCATCTCTAAAAATATCCCGTACATGTGAAAATGCGAATAAGTCCCAAATCTTCCCTTGTCTTTTGTGCATGTTTCCTTCCCTATCCTTCCATGCCTTTGACTATGATTTACTCATGTGCACGAATATTCTGTGTGCCCTCTCCTTCGTATCATATTCTTGTCTGCTCAACATAATGACATGCCCACTAAGGTTACTCAAGATCTTAGTTTGACTCTCTCTTGGGAATTTGTTCATTGTTACTTAATGGAGAAAAAAGAAGTTCCATTTGTCAAAAGAATTAAAGATGCACAACTTAATTTTGTGGCCTATCTAGAGAAGCGAGTGAAAGTAAAAATTATAGTGGCATATATGTCAACTACCCACAAGATGTTCCTCAATAAAATATTTTGCAAATAGATGGACGGGTCTTCGGCCTTAATAATCCAATAATGAAATGAAGAAACTCCTCCATAAACCTAAGATAAAATACATGGTTCAAAAGGTGAATGACCCTAGAGCACATGTTCTCTTCTAAAGAAGGGAATTTAGGAAAGCTCCATTTGAGGATAAAGGTATTGGAAACTACTTCATGATTTATGAACGAGACAAAGATCTTCTCATTCATGAGGAAAGGAAATCAAATATTTCCAAAGAGATTTAGAGCATGGAATTTGATGGAAGTTGTTCAACATTAGGTTTAGGTGCAGCTATTGTCTTGATTTCTCCTAATGGATATTTATCCCCTCTAGCTTACAAGTTACAATTCTCCAACACCAACAATATTTTTGAATATGAAGCCTATTTTCTTGGGTTGCGATTTGTCGAGGAAATGGGAATCAAGAAGCTTATAGTGCAAGGATATGTTGAGTTGATTGTGAAATAGGTAAGATATGTATTCCAAGTGAATAACTCTCATTTCCATCAGTATAGAAATAGATTTTGGACTTCCTATAATCTTTTAATGTATTTGATATCAAGGCGTATCCTTGAGATCAAGATTTTAGGGTTGATTCATTGGTAGTGTATTCCTCCTTGATGATTTCACATCCCAATTTTGGTGGACAAAATTTATCAATGGATATGGTTTTCTTCCCAAGTGTCAAACAACTCGGAGAACTAATAAGTTTTTAATGATAATAACTAGATTATTTCCTTCTTATAATAGACCACATATTTTAGGTCTATGTATTTTGAATTGACTCACTCTTATGGGATATTAACACAAATGATAGTGATAGAAACACATTTGATCAAGTAGATGAAGATGGGTTAATCCACTTGAAAGGTAACAAAATTCCAAAGTGTTAAACCCTTAACCCTAGGTCATAAATCAGATATGTGTAGTCGACCTATGGCTAACATAATCTCTTATCATGTCATATCATATTTATTTATGGTTACAAATTTTTATTGGATCATCCTTAGGGTTTTGGATAGTATATTAGGTTATATGCATGAGTTAGACAATGCAGAATATTAGCATCATATTTAGCACTTGAGTCTTATTGTATGGTTTGGAGGTTTCCCCTCAAAGTGTCTAAGTTATTTTACTTTCATATTGTGATCATTTCTCTACATGTTGGTGTTCTTTGGCGTTTTAATGTTGTTGATATTCATATCTATCCAAGTAATTTCATTACTAAGTGGTATCAAAGTTGTGATCTCAGTAAAACTATCTCAAAATCCCTAATTTTTTTGTTCATCCATATCTTCGAAAATTTATGAATTTCTCATTCAATTTGTTACAAAAGTAGTGATGCATATCAAGTAAGATTGTCGAGAAAATTTCAAGATTTTTAGATCCATTTTTCAAATGTTATCGCCATTTTAGGAAATTTTCCTAAATTTTCTTTACAAGCAACAATATTTGGAAATTTCCAAAGTTATTTACATTTTTCAAAGCTCTAATAAAACAAAATGGGGTTTATTCTCTATATTTTCTGAATTAAGTCTAAAATAATTCATAAATTGGACACTTAAATATTGATTAAAGGAGTTTATTCTTAAAAACCTAATTTTTGTGCATAATGGGGATGATTTTATATGGAAAGGGTGAGGTGGATGCTAGCGAATGGTATGTTTAATTTAATAAGATTTCTATTTTCATCTACCTGCACATGGTTTTAGTTTTCATTTTGGCTTGATGGTCCAACAAAGAGGTGGGTCTCTCAATTGAATAAGAGTATTCATATTGGTTTTGGGAGGAAATGGAACAAGTTTTCTTGGCTAGGTGGAATAAAAAATAAGTAGGAGTAGGAGGAGGAGGAGGAGGAGGAGGAGGAGGAGAAGAAGAAGGAGACAGAGAAGAAGAGGGAGAAGAAGAAGAAGAAGAAGAAAAGGAAGGAGAAAGATAAGGAGAAGAGGAATAGGAAGACAAAGAGGAAGAAGAAGAAGAGGAAGAATATCAATTTGAAGAAAAAAAAAGAGGATAATAGTTTAGATAGTGTGGCTCTAAAGAGGGAAGTTTCAATATTTCCATTTGAAGAGTGTACCCATCAAAAATATATATAAAGGAAGTTCAAGTGGATGGTAAGATTTTTTTTTTGTAGAATTGAAGCTCTCTCATCTCAAAGAGATTTTTCCACTTTCACATACCTAACACATTTTTGGATTTTGGAATGTCATTGCACAAAATGTTTCAGCCTAAATAGAGTTACATGTGTTGGATAAAGAAGGCCAAATCAATTTGGAACATGAGGAAATTATTCAAATGCACATTAAGAGGGTGAAGAGGAGAGTAATTATTGAGTATCTAATCAAGTGGAAGAATCGAGACAATGCAATAGAAACATGGGAGGAGGAATATTTCTTGTACCAACATCCAAAGATCATCAACATTAAGGACTACACTTGTGTGAAAAAACCTCCAAAAATTGTCAACATTGGGGACAATGTTGCTTTGAAGGGGAGGGGCATGTTACGCCCTTAACCCTAGGTCATATATCGATATGGATAGTCAACCTATGGCTAACATAATCTCTTATCATGTCATATCATATTTATTTATGCTTTTACATGCTTATTGGGCCGACCTTAGTGCTTTGGATAATATATTAGGGTATATACATGAGTTAGATTGTAGAATATTAGAATCATATTGAGAACTTCAGTCTTAATGTATGGTTTGGAGGTGAAATGGACATACGAGTTTTGTGGATGCAAAGAAAAGTAAGGGAAACACTAGAATTCAATGAGAGAATGATCTTCTATTAATTTCTCATAGATTACAACAATTCTCCCATATATAAATATATATATAGGAAGCTTTAACTCCAAAATAGGAGTAACAATATTTTATTTTTATGTTGAAACCATACGGATGGTTTCAACCACTCCACTTAAATAATACAATAAAACAGATCATAGTTGTTTATGTAACCCATAAACAACCATTTTTACATTTCCTAGTTTACTTTTACTAACTTACTAACCTTCACATATAGTTACCATAAGTAAATATAAATCATAATGTGAAGCACTAACCATAGTTTTTTTAAAATTCCCCCCCTTAGTGTGAACATGGGGAAAACATTTATTATCTTGCAACGTGTCACTTCAAAGCTTGCTCATGATCTGGATGGTTTTTTTTTAGGATAACCAACAACCTCTGGGATCATTTGTCAAGTGACAAACCAACCACCATAACAAGGATGGTTTTCAATGGATAACCAACAACCACAACAAAGAATGGTTTTCAATGGATAACCAACAACCATAATATCATGATGTTGTAGTAGTATCATTAGCTCTCATCGCATTCTTCCATTAGGGGATGACATAGGAAAACTAGCATATCTTAACAACACTAAACACTACTGACATGAACTCTAAAAATAGGGCGTAAAAACATACTTGCACAAATTGAAAGAAACTAGAAAGATTTCACATTACCACCTCTAAGAATCCCAATGTTCTTAGTTGTAACCATTTTATCAATCATTTCCGCTCGATCTCAAACATCATAGGATACTATTCACGCCACTATAAGTTTCCTTAGTGTAGACACCCATAATTACGCCCGAGTAATTTAAATACTTAAATTGCGCTAATTATCTCCCTTCTTGCAAATTGGTGACATATCGTCAAAAAGCGCTCGTATTCTCTCTTATCGTCGTTAATTAATTACAATATGCTAATTAGTTAAGTCACCTATCCAACAAACAACCTAATTAACGACCTTCCGTTAATTAATCACCCCTTCTATCTGGACTAATTAATTATTATTAATTAGTTTTCCCTTTCATTTAACCAATAAATCAATATTTAATTGATTTAATCCCCTTCTAATAGCCTAAATCGTACTAATATTCCTCTAATTAGCTTCTATAAGCTTACATCTACCTATTAGTTAATCACCTTTGATTAATTAAAGCACCCCCAACTCCCATGACTTGCTAAGTATAAATTAAACCCTTCTAAAGTAAGGTTACCTTTTATAAAGCAACCTTATCCATTCCTAATCTTGTTTTACCTTTTATCCCACATGCAAAGGGATGAAGTGTTTCCTTTAACCATTGGGCTATATAAGGAGCCCCCCTTCTACCTTTATACCTACACATAAACTTCTTAAGAAGACAAAAGCAAAGCATATAGCAAAATAGACTAAAAGCTTTCCTTTGTTTTCTTGAGAATTCACCACTTGGAGAGTTAAGCCTCTTTTCTAGCCAAAAGTGCTTAGGTCATATGGGAGGTGTCAAAAGGGTCTTGTAGCCCAACTTTGATAAGCCCCCATTCCTAGGTTCTTGGAATATCCAGAGAAACCTATTTGATTATCATGGAGCCTACATAGGTTCACCCATTTGATTTTGTTATTAATTAAGAGAATAGAGGATTTAGACAACTAGCATATTAAGTTTCAAAGTTTTAATATGATAAATGTTAGTGTCTAACTTTGCTTAATTCTTATCTTGATGGTGCTTTGTACTTTGTTTTAAGCTTTGTTAATTAGGGACTCTTGGTGTTAGTCTTTATTTTTCATTAACTTAGTTTAAGCACACAAAAAAACTATGCACACATTTCGCACGCCAAAGGTGGGAGCTAGTCCCTTGGCATTTTAGTTTAACTTTCATTGTTTTGGCTAACTTTTGATATGCACGCATAGTAATTAATGTCCATTTTCTTGGAATTTTTGCTAATTTTATGTGTAATTTCTTGTTCATAGCCATCATTTTAATGGGTTGTTGCCATTTTTAAACTAACTTGCTAAAATTTGAAGTATTGTGAGCTTTCTTGTGTTTTTTCCATATTTTGGTTGGAGGGGTGGTGCATGCACACTACTAGGAGTGCGAGCATGTTTATAGTGGCGCAGGCACCTCTCTAGTGGTGCGGGCGCCTTTGTCAAGCCTAATTCTCTGTTTATCGGCCCTGGCGCATACGTACTAATCCCCGCGCACATACCCTAACCAGCCAGCCAGAGATGCACTAACCCAAGCACTTGGTGCTATCTCATATTGTACCTTCACCGTAACGCAAAACCTCTCGGACAGGGCATACACCTAACCCGAGCACACACAATGTTTTGGTGGCGCAAACACATTTTTGGTGGTGCAAGCGTTATGTCAGAATCTGAGATTGTTTTACAAAGTGGTGGCGTACACACTTTTCTGTAGCGCACATGCTTTTCTAGTGGCACACAAGCTTTTTGGTAATAAGCAGTGTTCACGTGTAAAACTAAGCATGTTTTTATCGAAAGTAAGCGCATACTGATTTCCTTACGGTGGCACACATGCCTCTCAGGTGGCGCAGGTACACGAAAAGCCAGAAACACACATAATAGCGCATACATTCTTCTGGTGGCGCACATGCCTCTCGGGTGGCGCAGGTATACAAAAAGCTAGAAACACACAGAGTGGTGCATACGCCCTAACCTGTGCGTAGATGCCGAAATAGGGGCACATGTGTCTTCTCAACCATCTATCCATGAGAAATAATAAACAAATGTCCATCTCATATACACATATGTCATGTCAAAAATGTCCATATAATACATGTGTGGTATATTTGTATCAAAAATGGATATTAATCACGGTAGTACATCAAAAATGCCTTCATCTGAGGTGTATAATAAGGATGATACATCTATCAAAGAATAAAAGCCTTCATTAGAGGCATGTATCAAAATTGTTATACATCAAAAATGCCTTCATCTGAGGTGTACAATAAAATGATACATCGAATCACTGAATATAAAATCCTTCATCAGAGGCATGTGTCAAAATTGTTGTACAAATATAAAATGATATACATAGAGCACAATCTTCTCATAGCCTTCATCAAGAGGCATATGTGGAAATACAAAACATCAGGGCTGACTCAAGCCCTCTGAAGGAGTAGCTGGCCTATCTCATGGTGGCAGCATGGCATGAGCATCGGTGGCTCTCCCAGGATGTGGTTGCTCCACTGAGGCCTGAGGCCTCTCAAATCTACGCCCTTGCTCAACTACATCGGCTATAGGATGGCGCTCACCGCTCACCGAAAGCGCCTCAAAGTATAAGGACTGTAATATGACGCTCGCCTCTATTGTGGCGATCTCTATGTGTCCAGCAAATACCATTGTACCCTCAGCATCGGCGGGACACTATCTTGGTGAAGCTTGGGCTAGCTCGGCCAACCACTATGCGCTCATCCCTCAGCCTATCTCACTCAAGTATCACGGGCTAGAGTTGGGCCTATGTCTCTTGGTATAGATCTATCACCTGGGCCATCTGTGCAGCCATCTGACCTACCTGCTAAAAGTGTACAGTGCTATCACCTCCCTGGCCTACATGGGCCTGCGTCTGATCCCGCTCAACTATCAATGCTACAATATGAGCTTAGGCCTAGTCTCTCTCTGCTGTGACCAGGTCTCGCTCTTCCAAAGCTAACTATAACTTTATTGTAACATGGCTATCTATGTCGTAGGTTGAGCCACTGAACATGTCCCCGTATTACTCGGAGGATTGCCTCTGCTCTACAACTCGAGGCCCGAGAAGGTTATGCAGGCACCTATACTGGACCCTATGGCCTTGGTCCCTGTACCTATGGGGCACCTTGCTTATCATGAGGTAATCCATCAAATGGATCCTCTAGGTCATGACCTACTACACCCTCTCTCTACTCAACATCATGCCAAATCTCTCTAGGCGGTGGGCACTGCTTGCCTGTGCCTCCTCAGGATAGTAATACGCTGCGGTAAAACAGTGGTGTACCAAGTCCAAGAATCCACCATGGTGCCTAGATCCCCGACTGTCATCTGGGTCCCATGCTTGTGGGACCACCTGAAGGAAACTCACTCTAGCTCGGGCCACCAATATGTGAGGCCCCATAGTATGCCTCTTTGAGTCTCGGTGGGCATACCATATATTTGGGCTGCGGGACCCCCGTATCTTATACCAAAATATCACTAGCACTCACAACTGTATAGCTCTATGATGTAGCTGCGACTACCAAGGATAAAGTGCTCTACTGAGCACACACTGAGCTCTACGGCATCCTCAGCCACTGAATATGTCTGTAGGGTCTCCATATGATGTCTATCTCTGGTAGCTCATCGAACTCTCACCGGTATCTATATAGGTTGCCTAGGTGGCCTCGTACATCACCACCTATTGATACCCACGCCATGTAAGATGGCTCCTCTGGGTCTCGAACGTGCAAAGTGCCCATAGGGCATCCGATAGCAATGTGGTCCCATGACCAAATCTGTAGCAATGAGGCTAGCCCCACTATCTTCTGACAGTGGTAGGTGATCAAATGTAAATCCCAGTATAAGTGCGCCAGTATGCACTGCCCCCAACAATAATGCTCACCGCTGAAAATGCCATGTACTAATGGTAGTATCCCTCTCGGGAAAGATGTCCCCATCTTATCAATGAGCAAAAACCCACTGATAAGTGACATGATGTATAGCGGGCCCCGATGCGCTTTGGGTCGAGATACACTCATGCATTGCAATAGTCATACCATCATGTGGTATGTCATCACTGTCAAAAAGGTCGCTACAAGTTGCTCTAATCTGCGCCATATCATAGGTGTACTTAATCAGAGAACCCATGATCAGCACACAAAAATCTGTCATACATCCTCTAGGGTCACAGTCATCTCCCCAGTAGGTAGTCTAAAACACTGACTCTCGTTGTGCCATCGCTCATTTAGAGCGATCAAGAATCCATGGTCTAAAATGATGGATGACATCTGAGATATAGGCCTAGGCCCACCACCTCAAGAAGTATGGCCATAGCACGTCGGTCTCGCCGATGCATACTCCCCTCTAACTCAATAATCCAGAATGACCCTCCCGTGTCTCACAAGATTGGCAATCGTCTCTGCAAAATATCAATCCACTCGTTAGTCACTAACATTTCTTCTAAAAATCTATCTATCATTTTAGGGTTAACCCAAAATCCTAAAAAAAAATCTTCTAAGTGTCATCTTTTTGGCATTTTTCTTGTCTATCTTTCGTCGGCCTAGGACACCTGCGCGCCCTTTTGGGCATGTGCACCTCCCTTTTGGTGTGTGCACGTGTGCACGATTATCTTAGGGTGCTTGTGCTATCATTCGTGTGCTGTACACCCTTTTTGGTGTGTGCGCCATTCTTTCGGCACTTACACCATCGCCGTGTGTGTGCGCGTGCATGCACGCGTGCATCCCCTTTTGTATGTGCACTCCCCTTTGGTTTTGCACTCCCTTATAGTGTGTGTGTGCACATGTGTGGCGTGTGCGCGTACGCGTGGGTGTGTGGTGTGTGTGTATCTGCACGTGCGCACGTATGCCATGGGATGCATGCATCCCCAATGGGACACTGTGCCCGAGCGCATGCGCACCGATGCAACCCCTAACACTAATTACTAATTTTAGGGTATTAATGAAAAAATTTGACAAGCAAGGTTCAAGTACTCACAAAGGTGCCATCATCGGTGTGCGCTGGGTACCCTTGGGACATCTTCTCACCTCGACAATCCCGTGCGATCACCATCATCCTCTTCGCCGCCGGTCGAGCCTCACAAAAATCTCAATAGTGGTCGGTAAAAGTAAATCGGTCGCGGTGATTTACCCCCCCCGGGTGGGGTATATCAACTTGTTTTTCCCGCCGTGAATGCCTGGAGGCTCGTTTCGATCGTTGTTTTCTCCTCTGTTCACCGTTGAATAATTATTTTTATTAAATAATTATTTTTCTCTTATTTTTCACGTATTGGGGCATTTTTTGTTGTCCAATACCCCTTTCTTCCCCCTAAGACAATTTTATTGCTCCTAGGTGATTTTTCTTCTTATTCACACTCTCGTAAATAATTATTTTTCAAAAATAATTATTTTATTAATTTTTCCACTACACAAGGACATTATTTGTCACTTGTTTCTTCTTTCTTCCACCTAGGAGCTTTCTGTTGTGCCTAGGCCCTTCATTCTATTTCTTCTATTTTCTTCTACTGTCCACCACATTTTAGAAAATAGAAAACAAAAACAATATATATATCTCGCGTCAAAAATCTAAAAATAGGAAAAAAATTCACAAAATCCTAAAAAGTAAAAAACCTACAAAAATAGGTAATGAACTTATTGCAGCTAAAACTTGTGTCCTACACATGGTATCCTCTCCATATCCTACTAGTTTGTTTCACATCTTCCCTGATTAATACGACTCGCGGATCATCGATTCACAACCATTCACAAAGCTAGCTACTTGCTTCATCTATACTCTGGGGCATGTCTTGTTGCCTGGTGTTGTTTCATTATGCACAACACTTTCTACTTGGACCTCGTGTCCATCATCATTTCCCCTTGCATGTATCCTTGCTCGGGGCATCATTTTTAACCCTTTTCGTCAATCACGAACATGTGGATCTCTTTAGCTTGATAACAAAACATTTGTACAACTATCTTGACCATTGTTGGGTTAGATATGTGCGTTCGTACTTGTTTTCCCTATTAAATGAGCTTGTTTCCTTCTCGTATTACATTGCATTGTTGTATGTTGCATGGAGTTGGTGTTTTCAGCAATGGACAATTGTTTGTAGTATGGTTTTTTATGTCATTCTACCTTTTTTGCATGCTTATATTTTTCATAAGGACCGATGACATAGCTCTTGTGGTAATATGATGACATCGAAATTGCTCCAATAAACAGTGGCTAGAGGCTAATGTTTTCTCTCCACTTCTCCATATTTCTTCTGCATCACTTTTCTCTCACCCCTAATCTTTCGTCTTACTAGAGCATCTTGCCCCTTCCCATTCTTCTATCTATTTCTCACCTTTTTCGATCATCGATCGTCTTCCTTCATCACCCCATCGACACTCAAGGGGGCATCTCTCCCTCCTACTAATTTTTCTTCTATCCCTTCAAAATTCCATCCATCTACTATCTTTGAAGTGGTGTCACTTATGCCACCCCAAAGAGGGGCAAATGTAGACACCCATAATTACGCCCGAGTAATTTAAATACTTAAATTGTGCTAATTATCTCCCTTCTTGAAAATTGGCAACATATCGTCAAAAAGTGCTCATATTCTCTCTTATCGTCGTTAATTAATTACAATACGCTAATTAGTTAAGTCGCCTATCCAACAAATACCCTAATTAACGACCTTTTGTTAATTAATCACCCCTTCTATCTAGACTAATTAATTAGTTTTCCCTTTCATTTAACTAATAAATCAATATTTAATTGATTTAATCCCCTTCTAATAGCCTAAATCGTACTAATATTCCTCTAATTAGCTTCTATAAGCTTACATCTACTTATTAGTTAATCACCTTTTATTAATTAAAGCACCCCCAACTCCCATGACTTGCTAAGTATAAATTAAACCCTTCTAAAGTAAGGTTACCTTTTATAAAGCAAACTTATCCATTCCTTATCTTGTTTTACCTTTTATCCCACATGCAAAGGGATGAAATATTTCCTTTATCCATTGGGCTATATAAGGAGCCCTCCTTCTACCTTTATACCTACACCTAAACTTCTTAAGAAGACAAAAGCAAAGCATATAGCAAAATAGACTAAAAGCTTTCCTTTGTTTTCTTGATAATTCACCACTGGGAGAGTTAAGCCTCTTTTCTAGCCAAAAGTTCTTAGGTCATATGGGAGGTTTCAAAAGGGTCTTGTAGCCCAACTTTGATAAGCCCCCATTCCTAGGTTCTTGGAATATCAAGAGCAACCTATTTGATTATCATGGAGCCTACATAGGTTCACCCATTTGATTTTGTTAGTAATTAAGAGAATAGAGGATTTAGACAACTAGCATATTAAGTTTCAAAGTTTTAATATGATAAATGTTAGTGTCTAACCTTGCTTAATTCTTATCTTGATGGTGCTTTGTACTTTGTTTTAAGCTTTGTTAATTAGGGCTACTAGGTGTTAGTCTCTATTTTTCATTAACTTAGCTTAAGCACAAAAAACTATGCACACACTTAGATATTAGCCATTTTAGAAACAAAAGGGAAATGGAACATTTATGACACATTCTCCCCATAATGTGAAATTTCCACACATAATATTGAGAAGAAAATTGCATCAAAGACATACTACCGACCATCTTGCTAGTTAGATCTTGTTGCACATGGTCACCATTACAAGTGAACGTATTCACAAGCATACCATCTTCCAAAAAGTATGGTAGTTAGAGGATCATGTCACCAAAGGATTACCGATCATTTTGTGCTTCAACACAACTCTTTTCCAACATCCAGAACAATACAAAATAGGAACACTGAAATGAAACACATCACACACAACTAAAAGTACACACAACAAAATGAGTCACCAAACCTTTGATGAGGCCATGTCATAGATGACTGACGAGAGGTCGTTGATTGACCTCCAACCTCCTATGACTTTGGTGTCATGTTGATAAATCACCCTAATTTATCTTTAAGGCTCGTGATGCAAATATTGTTGATCTACATCATAAAGCTCTGAATCTAACAAAAAACACACTTCTCATGATTTGACGCTAACTTGAGAACCAGAGATCCATTTTACAAACCATAAAATGCATTGGAAATCTAGTTTCAAGATTTTTCCAATGGTACTAAGACTTGTTGGTGATTTCTAAGGAATCATTGGTGATTTACCCAAAATGTTGGTGATTTTTCCAAATCGTTGGCGATTGTGAATTAGGTTAGAATCATTGGCGATTGATAGAATCATTAACGATCACTTTCAAAAACACAATGATGCAACTTTTGAGATAACTGTTAACAAAACCATATCTGAATGCATATAAGGAGTTGATCAAAATCATGACAAGTCTGATTTGGGTCAGTTCTTGATTGCAAAGATCATCTTTCTTGTTATGGTAGACCACACGTCATTCTTTCTTTTCAAGGTCAGGCACTCAATTAGAAGCTCAAGAAAATGGTAGCAAGAAAATAGATGAATAAATCCTTTTGTTAGACCTTCTCTACGATACCAGATGAAATGGACATGCAAGTTTTGTGGATGTAGAGCAGAGTAAGAGCAACACCAGAATTCAAAGAGAGAATGATCTTCTATTAATTTCTCATAGATTACAAAAAGCTCCTATATATGTAGGAAGTTTTAACTCCAAAATAGAAGTAACAATATTTTTGTTTTTATGTTGAAACCATATAGATCATCTTAACCACTCCACTCGTAATAGAATGAAACAGATCATAGTTTTTATGTAACAACCCATAAATAATCCTTTTTACATTTTATATTTTACACTAACTTACTAGCCTTCACATGTATTTTCCATAAGTAAATATAAATCATAATGTGAAGCACTCGACCATAGTTTTCCTCACATGAGGTTTCCCCCTCAAAGTGGATAAGTTATTCTACTTGTATATTGTGATCATTTCTCTACATTTTGGTGTTCTTTGGTGTTCTATTTCTTATTATATTTAGATCTATCTAAGTAATTTCATTACAAAAAGGGGTTGGTGTCATTGGAGGAATTGTTTGACAAACATTACATGTTTATCCATGGTAAAGCTAAGGATCAACCTAGATCTTCATCTGAATATGAGAAAATAAAAATTGGTACAAGTGAATAGCCAAGGATGGTGAACATAGGAAAATGTTGTTCACCTGAGGAACAAAGAAACTTCTCAACCTTGTTAAATAGTAACTTGGATGTACTTTCATATTTATATGATGATCTCAAATCCTTTCAACCACAATCAATGTAACACTCCATCCCCCTAAAACTAGATGTGAAGGCCTTCTATCAAAATCAAAGATAGTACAATCTTTGTAGTAGATTCGGGTTGTAGATTTGGACAAATTGACCCAAACTATCGGTTTTGACCTAGAGGGAAAAATCACGCTTTAGCTTTCTAGGTCAAAGGATGGATCTCTTTATAAGCATTTTATGTTATAAAAGCTTAGGAATTGACGACAGAGAGGTATGAAAAGATAAGAAATTAATCAAAGATATATTAGGGTGTGGTAAGAAAGAGTGAAGAGATTGTATTTGTGCATGCAAGTGTGTAATGTCAATATTAGCATTTTCAAAGGATAAATTGCCAAATTTGAGTGTCTACATTTACATGCCCTTTAGGCACATCTATTTTCTCTATTGATGGTTAGATTTTTCAATATTTTATCGATAATATGTTGTAAATATGATATTGTTATTCAAAATCCATATATACCATATACAATAGAGATGGATGGGTCTATATGTGTGATATCAATAACATGAGTGATTCATAAGAAT